>CAUYRH010132868.1:0-13115 GCA_963574655.1 Perodicticus potto
GATGATGAGGAATACTATTATTATCTTGATTGGGATAAGATTTTATGGAAATATATGTCAGAATTTATCATTGAAACATGTTTACTTGATTCTATGCCAATTATACCCCCAATAAAGCTATTTGCAAACAATACAACCTAAAAAAAAAAAAAAGTCTCTGACTTCTGTAGAGATGGAGGAAATCAAGTTGCTCATGTTTGTTAGAGTTTCTCTTATAAATTGAGGTGCATTCTGGTTGGGTGCATAAATATTAATAATTGAAATCTCATCATAATGATTATTACCCTTAACAAATATGAAGTGTCCATCTTTATCCTTCCTTAATTTTGTTGGTTTAAAGCCTATTGTATCTGTGAATAAAATTGCAACACCTGACTTTTTCTGCTTTCCATTTGCCTGAAATATAGACAATCATCCATTCACCCTTAGTAAATATTTATCTTTTTAGGTAAGATGAGATTATTGTATGCAGCAGATATCTGACCTGCGTTTTTGTATCCAGTCAGCCAACCTGTGCCTCTTTAGAGGACAATTTAAGCCATTTACATTAATTGAGAATATTGATAAGCCTGGTAGAATTTTGGGCATCGAGTTTTTCAAAAGTCCAGTGAACATTTTTAATCTTTTTGCTACTCTGGAATTTGGAATTTGATCAAAAGTTTCTGAGTGAGTTTACTTTTGTGGTGGAGGATTGTGCTGGTTATTGTGGAGGTTAGGTCTGAGTATCCTGGAGAGCTTGTTTAGTTATGGCAAATTTCTTCTACATGTGAATGTCATAAGTATTTTATTTTTCCATCATAAATGAAACTCATTTTAGCTGGATACAGGATCCTAGGTTGAAAGTTATTTTGTTTTAGGAGATCAAAAGTCGATGAGCACCCTCTTATAGCTTGAAAGGTTTCAGCATAGAGATCTGCAATTATTCTAATATTCTTCCCCTTGTAAGTTATGGTTTTCTTATGTCTGGCTGCTTTCAGAATTTTCTCCTTTATATTAAATTTAGTGAAGTTAATTATGTGTCTGGTGAATGTCTTGTTTGGGTTGAGTCATGCTGGGGTTCTGAAACTGTCTGCTATCTGAATTTCAGTATCTCTTGGCATGTCTGAAAAGTTCTCTTTCATAATCTCATGAAGAAGAGCATCTGTGCCTTGCAAAGCCACTTCATCACCTTTAGGGATCCCTGTATGGCAAATATTGGTTTTCTTTGAATTTTCCCAGAGTCCTGAGAGAGAAAGATCTGATTTTGCTATGTATTTCTCTTCCTTTTTGAGATTTTAGGAGCTTTCAAAAGCTTTGTCTACAATGTCATAAATCCTTTCTGCTGCTTGCTCCTTTCTATTACTGAGGGATTCTACTGTATTTCTCACATCTTTGAGGGCTGAAAATTCTTGTCTTAATATGTCCCAATCTTTGGTTATTTTGTCTTTGAATTCATTGAATTCTTGAGACAACTTTTGAAATGATCCTTGAATTTCTAATTCCAACTTTTCCTCTATTTTATTGATCTTATTTGCAACCCAAATTCTGAATTCGGTTTCTGACATCTCAGCCATCTGTTTATGAATGGGATCTTTAGTTGTGTCCATCAAATTTTTCCTTGGGGTGTTGATCCACTCTGGTTTCTCATGTTACCAGTGTTTTTCTGCTGATTCTGCCCCATGATTATTTTACATCATTTGTCTAGATGAGCAGATAAGAAGTTGGGTTGGGGGCTCCATTAGTAGTGATTGGTCAGTCCTTTGCCCAAAAGCTGGGACTGGTGTCTGTTACCTTTTACCCTAAAGCCTTGCCAAGGACCCATACAGTCCTATGGCCTGAGAATCCGGGGACCTTCTTGGTGTGGTGGGGTTAATTGGCTCTGTCTTGTTTTCAGCTGGTCTCTATCTTACCCTAGTGAATCAGTTACTCTGGGTTGAAGTTTCAGCTGTGGCGAAATACCAGCAATTAAGCCACCCTGCCCTCCACAGGTAACAATTGAAAAAGAAAATCAAACCTTCCCACAACCATACACCCAGGGTACCACTTTGGATAGTCCTTGGTTGATTTTCCCAGTTCAAGAGGTCCACATCAATTGTCCCAGTCAGAACTGGTCTCAGGTGGAAAAGTGCAAAGGGTCTCTGGCAACTAGATAGCAGTGGTCTGCTGGCAGCTCAAGTATGACTTGCTCCAGTGCTCCGTGAAGTCAGAAGGACCCACCCAGGATATAAATTAGTCTGGGAAAGTTGATGCCTCCTTCCCACCTTGCACCTCTATCACACCTAGTCACTGGTAACCCCACAGGGCTGTGATCTAGTTCCTTCCATTGAGTAGATACTCCGTGGGTTTGGGCCTGCCTGAGTCACACGGAGATCTATGTCTCCTCAGCCAGGCTGCCACTCTCTGCCACTATCCAGCAGGGGGAGGTGAGGCCTGACATCCTCAGGTGCTTAATGGGGGCTGGGGTGGTTCATTTATTTTCAGCCCTGCCACTGATTGATGTTGCTGATAGAACAGAACAACTTTGCAGAATTTGTTTCTGTCCAGGCTATATTCCCCTGCAGATCAGCCGCTGTTTGAGCAACTTGGCCCTGTCTGTGCCACTGCCAGTCTTGGCTGCAGTTTGTGTTAGGGTGGACGTGGTCAGAACTCATGCTTAGCTCTCAGTTCCAGCCTCTGTCTGCCTACCTTTGTCTTAGCTATGATCCCCTGAGGGCAAGGTTCATCTGAGGCTCAGTGAAGCAGTCCCCAGGGTCAACCCTGCCCTGGGAGTCTGCTGTCTCTGCAGGCATGTATTCTAGTTCCCGCACTCCACCCAGGCCGGTACCGCCTCAGGCATACTTTTTACTCACAGGGCCTGTGTTTCCATCCCAGATCTTTTTTGCCAGTGGCTGTCACAAGAGAAGATGCTTGGCTTTCTCTGGTTTCCCAGAGAGCCTGGGAGTGTCCTTTCAAAATATCCCCAACAATAGTGTGAGCCCTGTTGTTTCAGCCATGGTGGCTGCTGCTCTGTGCCTTGGGGTATTGCCTCTCTTGTACAGTTCCTTCTCAGTTGACCGTCCTCTCCTTTCTCCCATGCCAGAGAATCAGCACAGATCAGCATCAGCCCATGCCTTGTCCACACCCTTTGAGAAAATGCCTAAGAATCTGGACTCTATGCGGGAAAGGCTTCTAGACCTCAGAGTGAGAGTGGAGGGAAGTGCTCAGACTTCAAAATTGCAGGTAGAGAATATATACAGTTTTATGCAGTTTTATGTCTGGCAGGAGAGTACCTTGGCATCCTTCTAGGGGTTTTTAGAGGGTCTGTCCTGTGGGATAAAATGGGAGGATATTTGAACTCTGCTGTGAGCCATTCTCATGGGGGAGGGGACTCCCATCTTCTTGGCAATGGATTTTGTACCTTTTGTGTTTATCCTTGGGGTCGCAGCTCACCTCAGCAGGGTTGATGTCCATTCTTCAACCTTCTCTGTTGGCTCAGATCCGAACCATCAGCTTTCTTGCTAAACTTCCATCCTTTAACTCTCCTTCTGAACAGGAGCCTCTATGGAATGCTGGTTCCAGTCAGCTATTTTGCATCTGCACCCTCTATTGCATTTATTTTTATAGTAAGACTCTGTACAGCAGGTGCTTCTGATTTTTTTGATAAGACAGGAAATTTCCTTTTGAATTATTAATTTAAACAAAGATTTGGTCAGCAACTTAGAGCAAATTATTAAGTTATAGTACTTGGTAGACAGAGTGTGGATATGCCAAAATTATGACGCACTTAAATGACTGAAGTTTATGAAATATTCCTCTGGAGTAAATGGGACATGCCTTCTATACCATGGACTATTGAGATGATGGAAACTGATTTGCTTTTCATTCACCAATAAGAATGTATCAAAAATTCAAAAAAATGATAAAGATATGATAACTGCCATTGAAACAACGTGTCTTAACGTTTATATATTCTTCATGCAATGTAAGGACAGAGCCCAGATATTCTTGCTGTTTGTGTCTAACATAACTGTCTTTCATGAGGCCTGTGTTTACTGTACTTCATATGTGTTTGCTAAATGAATGAACCAGTAGCTTTGCATTGCCTTAAGAGTATCTGTATATAGTTTACCTATTCGTTTGTTGATTCTAGAACTATCCTGCTATAATTGTATAAACACTGCCAATGTGTCTAACTTCTTAGAAGTTTTAAAAGAGTGACTCAACTTAGACATGTTCAACAAGTTTTTGGCGTTTGAACTCTCACATTCTGATTCACTTCAGCAGACGTGAGGAACTGTGAATAAAGGACCAAATCAGAGTTGCCACAAGGATTGAGATACATTCCTATGTATCTAACATTTTGTTTCTTCTTGCAGAAGAAAAAGATTCCTGGAAAAGAGACATAACTGGTTCTTAGTAACTACTGGAAAAAATATCACACCCGGCCCTGGATGAGAGCCATTATTTCCAGTGGAAATACTGACTCTTCACACCAGGGCCTATTGTAAAATCTAGTGAAACGTGCACAAAAATCTTGCATCTGGTTTGAGATTTATCTTTGCTACCAACTCAGTCTGTCTGCATTTTTGACTGCATTCTGGGACGGCTATTCATTCAGGGGAGAGGGGCTATGCTATGGGAGAGTGAAAGGGAAAAGATTACTTACGAGGAAAGTAGAGCAAGGCCATCCTCATGCCTTATTTAAAACATTCTTTTCTCAACAATTGGCCAAAGGTAAGGTAGGTTTGAACTTATTGTAATGACTTTTAGGTAGCAGTAGTAGTAGTTTTTTGTTTGTTTGTTTTGTTTTCTCTTTTAAACAGTGCCTTGTCTTTCTCACCATGAAATTCATTGAATTGGGCTTTGGTATCATGGGAGTGACCTGCAAATGAGGGGAACTTTCAGAAGCAGCTTTGAAAAGTCCATGGCATTTGCTGTTGCCACACTATAAAAGCACAGTTTACTCTTTCTCACTGTTCTCTATGTGAAGGCCCATGGGAGAGTTGCTTTAAAGTAAATGCTGGGAAAATTCTTCTTTTTGAAGTACTTATTTAGTTTTTCCCTATTGAAAAATTCTTTAACAAATGCATTCTCTACATTCACTCATAGCTCAAACTTAACATCAATATAGGAGTTACCTACCCATTATTGATACTCTATTCTAAATGAATTATTAGTACTGATTTTTAATTTTTAATTGCTATTTTACTGTTTTATGATGTGTTTTCAGTTATCTGCTACCTATAATTTGTGGAATGAGGAGAACTGTCTTCTGTGTGTGGATGTGGCATCCAAAAGCAAGAACATTCCTTTGTTCTGACAATGACTGCTCTAATGGTCATGAAAATGCATTTAGGTCTCAGATTTAAATAATGATGGAAGATCCGTGTTAATGGCTTGAGTCAGTTGTAAGGTTGATGAGAGTCTGTTTGGAATTACCAGCCCAGATGCCAAGAAAAATGCCATGAAATAGTTTCTCTCAGGTTCATCTAGGAAGCAAACTTGGTGTTGCTCTGAGGGAAGTTCTTGGCTTTGATTGGGAATGTCAAATTCGGAAATTCTTTTTGGAAGGATCGGCTACTGAATGAGGTCCTCAGTAAGGCTCCACAGCTATGTTATTTTCCCACTCTCCCCTGCAGAAAGAAAATTCAGGGATTCAGAACTCAGGGACTCTCAGGAGTGAGTGCAATGTGACTATTCAGGGATATACATATTTCCCAGGTGTCAAAAAGCATTTTTCTTCTCTTCCTCCTTTTCTCTTTGCCCTCTTCTTTCGTCTATTTTTTCCTTACTTCTTCTTCAAATACATTCTCCCAGGTTACTTTTCTATTGTGGCTATAGCAATTACCATAAACTCCATGGCTCAAAATAAGACATCATTTTGCAGCTCATTAGTTCAAAAGTCTGATGTGAGTCTCACTAGAAGAAAATCAAGATGTCTGCAAGGCTATTCCTTTCTGGGGGCTCTAGGAGAGAACCCATTTCCTTGGTTTTCAAGCTTCCACATTTCTTGTCTTGTGACTCTCTTCTCCATGTCCAGAGCCAGGAATGTGGTGTCTCTGTGCCTTTCTCCTATGGTCACAGCTCCCTCTGCTTCTTCACTTTGGAGGACCCTACTGGTTATTTTGGGCCCAGTCATCCAGAATACTCCTTCTATTTTAAGGTCAGTTGGTTTAGCAACCTTGATTCCACCTGCAACCTTCATTAAGCTTTGCCCTATGATGTAACATATTCACTGGTTTTGGGCTTAGAATGTGAACATCTTTGGAGGTACCGTTATTCTTTTTTCTTTTTTTCTTTAAGAGACAGGATAGAGTTTATTGACAGGGTGAAAGATTGATAAGCATAATAAGCAAAAGAGAGCAAAGCAAAAGGAGGGAGAACAGAACCTCCATCAGCGGAAGTGGGGAATCCAAATGGGAAGCCTTCAGGACCATTATTCTGTCTAGCACAAATTCAGAATTATGATCTGATGCTCTGCTTTTGTTCAGAATAACTGGCATACTCTTCCTATTGATTAATATAGCACGTGGTGGGGAGCAGTGATAACTGACAAGGTTTCTGTGAGGAGTCAGTTCCCAAGTCCCTCCATTCAGAGACCCAGTCTGATGCAGGTGTGTAGGGGGGTGGTGCAGAGAAGACGCAGGAGGGAATGCCAGCTTCAGGGTCCCTTGTCCCTCACGTTTCACTATTTCAGAGGAACTGGGCTCTCTTTTTCTCTTCTCCACCAATGTATTTTTCATTGTGATAAAATGTACATAACAAAATTTACTCTTTTAACTATTTTTAAGTGCAATGTAATTCAATGGCATTTAGCACATTCTCACTGTGGCGCAATCATAACCACCATGTTTAGAGATTTTTCATCTTCTCAAATAGAAACTCTGTCCCCAATAAACACTCACCCCAATTTCACCATCCTCCTGATCTTGGAAACTTCTATTCTATTTTCTGTCTCTATGAATTTGGCTATTCTAGGTACCTCACAGATGGGGAATCATACAGTATTTGTCTTTTTCTGACTGGCTTATTTCACTTAGCCTAGTGTCCTCAAGGTTCATACATGTTGCAGCACATATCAAAATTCTCTTCCCTTTTAAGGCTAAGTAAAATTCCATTGTGTTGATATGTTACATTTTATTTATTCATTCATCTACTGATGGACATTTGAGTTATTTCTAAATTTTGGCTATTGTGAATAAGGATGCTACAAACATGTATGTGCAAATATATGTTAAGGTTCTTGCTTACAATTTTTTTTTTTTAGTACATACTTATGCACAGAATTGCTGCATCTTATGTTAATTCTCTGTTTAACTTTTTTTTTTTTTTTAATTTCAGGTTATTGTGAGAGTACAAACAACCAGGTCACAATATTTGAATTTGTTAGGTAGAGTCTCTTTTGTAGTTGTGTCCCACACCCTGAAGGTGTGCTATACACCCCCTGCCTTATGTCTTTTAAGTGAAAGGACACCAAATTTCCCTCTTTCCCCTTCCCTCTTTCCTTCTACTTCCACCTTGAATAGAATTAAGTTTTTCTCTTTTGCAGATGTGTGTTAGAATATCTGCTCACTTCATAGTAACACTGAGTACATGGGATATTTGCTTTCTCATTCTTGTGATAGTTTACTAAGAAGAATGTGTCTCAACTCCATCCAGGCTAATACAAAAGGTACAAAGCCACCATATTTTCTTATGGTCTAATAATACTACATAGTATACATATACCCCAGCTTCTTAATATATTACTAGGTTGATGGGCATTTAGGTTGTTTCCACATCTTGGCATTTGTAAATTGAGCTATGATAAATGATCTCTTACAAATGCTTTTATGATATGTTTTTTTTTTCTTCTGAGTAGAAGCTTAGTAGTGGGATAGTGGGGTCAAATGGGAGGTCGAATTTGAGTTCTTTGAAGATGTTTCATACTTGTTTCCAAAGAAGCTGTATTAATTTGCCATCTCACCAACAGTATAAAAGTGTCCCTCTCTCTCAATACCTGCACTAACATCTACAGCTCTGGGACTTTGTGATTCTCACTGAGGTTAATTGATATCTCAAGGTGGTTTTGATTTGCATTCCTCTGATGATTAGGGACTGTGGGCATTTTTCATATGTTTGTTAGCCACTTGTCTGTCTTCCTCAGAGAAGGTTCCATTCATGTTTCTTGCCCAGTGATAGAAGGGATTGTTTGCCCTTTTATTGTTGATTAATTTGAGTTCTCTATATACCATAGTTGTCAAGCCTTTGTCAGATATCTTTTCCCAAAGGTTGTCTATTTGCTTTAATTGCTGTGTCCTTAGCTGTGCAGAAGCTTTTCAGCTTAATCAAGTTCCATTTATTTATTTTTGTTGTTGTTGTTGCAATTGCCACTGAAGTTTTATTCATAAAAATTTTCCCCAGACAGACATCTTCAAGAGTTTTTCCCATGCTTTCTTCTAAGATTTTTATTGTTTCATGTCTTAGATTGAAATCTTTTATCCATTTTGAGTCAATTTTTGTAAGTGGTGAAAGGTGTGGGTCCAATTTCAGTCTTTTACATGTGGTTATTTAGTTTTCCCAGCACCATTTAGTATAGAGATTCTTTTCCCCAGTGTATGCTTTTATTTGGTTTATCGAAGATCAGATGGCCATAAGAGACTGGAGACTGATTTCATCTCTTGGTATTCTATTCAGTTCCATATATCTGTGCCTCTATTTTTGTGCTGATACCCTGCTGTTTTGATCACTGTGGACTTGTAATATAACCTAAAGCCTGGTAGAGTGATGCCTCTAGCTTTGTTTTTATTATTAAAATTTTCTTAGATATACGTTTTTTTTTCTAGTTACATTTAACTTTTTGAGGACCACCAGCCTGTTTTCCACAGTGGCTATACCATTTTGTATTCCTACCAGCAGTGCACAAGGGTTCCAATTTCTGTACATCCTTGTTATTTCCCCTTCTTTTTTTGGATAATAGGTATCCTAAAAATAGGATAGAATGCCTAAAAATAGGTAAGAATGGGCTTGGAATATGTAAAGTGGTATCTTGCTTTGGTTTTGATAGGCTTGTTTATAATGATTAGTGATGTCAAGCATCTTTTAATGCTTTTATTGGCCATTCGTATATCCTCTTTGGAGAAACCTGTCGACACTTGTTAGCCATTAAAAAAAAAATCTAGATTAGCATATGGGTAAAAATGATTAGGTTACATTGTTTGCAAGTGTGCCATGCAAACAATGTGGAGGTGTGGCATGTGTCCCTTTTTGGGCTATTTTTGAATTGAGTTGCTTGGTTTTTTGCTGTTGAATTATATAACTTTGTATATTCTGCATATTAATTCCATATTAGATACAGTAAAACCTCTGTGAATTGACCACTCAAGGGACTGTAACAAACTGATCAATATACAGAGGTGGTTGACATAAGGAACTAGGCCTACTGTACTGATGACATACATGTGGTGCATGTCTAGTCTATGAAAATTAGGTCAACTTAAGGGAGTGTAGGGAGGTGGTCAGCTATGGTGGTATATGGTTTGCGAATATTTTCTCCTATTTTGTGGGTGTATTTTTACTCTCTTAAAAGTGTCCCTCATGCACAAAAGTCTTTAATTTTAGTGAAATCCAGTTAATGTGTTTTGTTGCCTGTGCTTTTGGTGTCATATCCAAGAAATCATTACCAAATCCAATGTCATAAAGTGTTCCTCTATGTTTTCTTCTAAGAATTTAATAGTTTTTGTTGTTACATTTAGGTCTTTGATCCAGTTTGTATATAGTGTCAAGTATGGACTTTTAATTTTATTTTTAATTTCAAATTAATATGAGTGTACAAATTTTTAGATTACATTGTTCTCACTTCCAAGGTAAAGTAAGTATAGACTTTTTTTTTTTTTTTTGCAGTTTTTGGCCAGGGCTGGTTCTGAACCTGCCACCTCTGGCAGATGGGGCCGGCAACCTACTCCTTTGAGCTACAGGTGCTGCCCTAGACTTTTTAAAAGAATATTTTCTCATCTTAACTTCTTCATGGAGAGAACACACTCTGTAAAGTAAAAAGTTCAGACACCGAATCTAAGCAACAGTGACTAGGCTGGAATTAGACTTTACAATTCCTTGTCCGAATTTTCTTCTTTGGAGACTAGGTCAGAATTTCCAAATATAAACAAATTTCTAAGAATAGTAAACTTCTCAGGGAATAACTGTGTCAGGGCTTTGCATTGGACATAGTAAAGAACTCTCTTCAGTTTATGTTGGATGTGGAACTCATGTATTCTCATAGATTTTCTGTGATAAAGAGAGTTCCTGTTGGTGAAGTTTGTGATGACTTTTATTCAAGTAGCTTCCCTGCTAACACAAGCTGCTAAATGCAGTTCACCAAAACTGAATTTTAGCTCATCTTATAATTGAAAATTGGTTAAATATGTTTATTGGATATCTCTTTTCAGGTATTTTAAGGTAGGTCAAACTCAGCATTTCAAATGGAACCCCAATTTCACCTTCAAGGTCCAATCCTCTGCCCTGTTTGTTGGCCAGTGAGGGACATCACACTCCACCCAGGCAAGCGATCATCTCCTGGGGCCAATCTTGGACACTTCCCTCCCCAATATCACCCCTTTATCCAGTAAATAACTTCAGATATTCTGATTTACCTCTTACATAAAACTACTCTGGTCTAAGCTACAATCATCTCTCACATGAATCATGAAATTACTCTCTTTACCTATCTTGTATTCACCACAGATCCATAGACTCCCTACTACAGCTAGAGTGATCTTTCTGCAAGGGAACCTTTCTCTACATGTCTAAAGAGATTGAATATGTTAGTATACTGTTTTTTTTTTTTTTTTTTTTAGACAGAGCCTCAAGCTGTCACCCTGGGTAGAGTGCCATGGCATCACAGCTCACAGCAACCTCCAACTCCTGGGTTCAAGTGATTCTCCTGTCTCAGCCTCCCAAGTAGCTGGGACTACAGGTGCTGCCACAATGGCTGGCTATCTTTTTGGTTGCAGCTGTCATTGTTGTTTAGTGGGCCCAGGCTGGATTCCAACCTGCCAGCTCAGGTGTATGTGGCTGGCACCTTAGCCACTTGAGCCACAGGCGCCGTGCTTTCTCACACTAAAAAAACCTTTATTTCATTTCACCTGCCATAGTTGACATTTTAAAATCAACTTTAAAGTTTATATACAAAATAAGTTACTCATTTTATTGTACAATTAGATGAGTTTGGACAAATGCGTACACCCATGTAACCACCATCATGATCAAGATTCAGTATATTTCCTTCAAGCCACACACTCTCCTTGTGCTCACTTGCTGCCATGTTTCCCCTCTCTCAGGAAATGATTGCTCTGGATTTGCTTTTTTTATTTTTTTTTAGAGACAGAGTCTCACTTTATCACCCATGGTAGAGTGCCATGGTGTTACAGCTGACAGCAACCTCCTGCTCTTGGGCTTAGGCGATATTTTTGCCTCAGCCTCCTGAGTAGCTGGGACTACATGTACCCACCACAACACCTGGCTATTTTTTTTGTTGCAGTTTGGCTGGGGCCAGGTTTGAACCTTCCACCCTCAGTATATGGGGCTGGTGCCCTACTCACTGAGCCACAGGTGCTGTCCTGTGATCTGCTTTATGTAACCATAAATTAATTTTGATTTTAAAGAATTTCTTAAGAAATGAAGTGCATACTATCATAATAATTATATAGGCTGCTGGCTTCTTTTGCTCAGAATAATGTTTTCTGAGGTTCATCTATTGCCTGATGTGTATCAGTTCATTTCTTTACACTGCTGAGTAGTATTTATTCCATTGTATGAATAGAAAATAAGTAATCAATTCATTTGTGTTGGACATATGGGTTGTTTCCAGTTTGAGGTTAAAGTGAATATAAAATCATATTTAAGGAGTTCATTCAAGAATGTGTCTGTTCTTACACAAGCGTCACTCCAATCTAATAATTATTGTTCTTTTTCACGTTAAGAATATTTGTATATAAGTTTTTGTATGGGCAAATGTTTTACTTGGGAAAATACTTTGGAGTGAAATTATTTAACTCTAAAAGAGAGGAGGGAAGTGTTTTCTAAAGTTGTTAGATCATTTATATTCCTACCAGTAAGGTGTGGTATTTCTAGCTGATCTCATTCTCATCAATACTTGGCATTGCTCGTATTTTGTTTATTTTAATTTTATATTATTGTCATAAACAGATATTTTACTTTTGATTTTTTATTGTTTTATTGGGATTCATTAAGGGTACAAAGAATTAGTTTACACTGAATGCATTTGTTAGGTAAAGTTCCTCTTGTAATTGTGTCCCTGACCCAGGAGTCGTGCTGTACACTGTGACCTCTTTTCACTCTCCCTCCTCCTCTCTCCCTAGACCTCATTCCCCTACCCACCCCACCTTGTATTAGATTATTTACTGCCTTAATATTAGAATTGAGTGCACTGGATTCTCGCTTCTCCATTCTTGTGATGCTTTACTAAAAAGAGTGTGTCCCACCTCCATCCAGGTTAATACAAAAGATGTACAGTCTCTGACTTTTAAATGGCTGAATAGTATTTCATGGTATACATGTACCACAGCTTATTAATCCATTCCTGGGTTGGTGGGCATTTAGATCATTTCAACATTTGGGTGATTGTAAATTGAACTGTGATAAACAGTCTAGTGCAAATGTCCATATGATAAAAGGATTTTTTCTTCTGGGTAGCTGCCTAGTAATGGCATTAGAGGATCAATGGGAGGTCTAATTTGAGTTATTTGAGGATTCTCCCAAATAACTCTCTCTACTTCCTCCCAAAATGCTTGTATTAGTTTGCAGTCCTACCAGCAGAGTAAAAGTGCTCCCTTTTCTCCACATCCATGCCAGCATTTGCAGCTTTGAGACTTTGTGATGTGGGCTCTCTCACTGGGGTTAGGTGGTATCTCAGGATAGTTTTGGTTTGAATTTCTGTGATGATTAAGGATAATGAGCATTTTTTTCAAATATTTGTTAGCCATTAATCTGTCTTTGTCAGAGACGGTTCTGCTCATATCTCTTGCCCAGAAGTAGATGTGATTGTTTACTCTTTCTATTGATTAATTTTTTTTTAATTTTTATTGAATCATAATTGTGTACATTGGTGCAATCATGGGGCACAATGTGCTGACTTCATATACAGTCTGAAATATTTTCAT
>CAUYRH010132870.1:0-10835 GCA_963574655.1 Perodicticus potto
ACAAAACCTAACTCTTAAAGCATCTTTTCTTCATAAAAAAATAAGGGAACTTGCAATTTTCTCAGAAAGCTAAGCCCTTTCCTCTTTTATAGATGGTGAGAGCCATAGCGACTTACTGGTCCTACAACTGTCAAAGGCAGCTGTCTGAACTCTGCCGGATATGTTCGTGGCCTTTCACGTGCTGGTGACATCTTGTCTGCCCACCGTACCTCCTTTTTTTTTGTTTGTTTTTGCTTTTGTTTTTTTCATGACAAGAACCCTTCATTCCTTGCATTTTTTGTCTTTTCTGCCCCGGAGACTTTGCACTTGGTGCATTCTTGCCCAGGATGCCCTTTCCCTTCTTATCCACCAAACCCAAAATTCCTCGAAGGTCCCGCTTGGGTCCCGCTTGGGTCCCTCTTGGGTCATCTCCTATTTCTCACATCTTCCTAGATGTCTCTACACTTGATCGGGTTTTATCTCCCATTGTCTTCTGATTAGTTTATAAGTCTGATCTTTATTTTCTTTTAGAGATCTGAAGCTCTTAGGCCTTTTTCTGAGTGTTGTCTAATAAAAATCTTCAGTGATAAATGGTACTGGGCAGAAATGCCAAAACCATAGAGCTTCACTGCCCAAAAGCCCAGCTTTGATACTGGTGTGTTCATTCTGGAAAACACCTCTTTAAGTTTTCTGCTTCCCAGGCTTCTATTGGCTCCTAGGGAAGGCTTAGTCTTCTGGAGCAAAGGGGTATCTGGAGGCCCAAGTGGGTTGTGTGGAGGTTGGGGATGCCTCCTGCCTTGTCTCCCCCTGCCTGACCCTGCTAGAGCCTCTTGCCTTGATTTGGCTCCTACTGACCCTTGGTTCTGGAGGGCTGAATGAGACAAAGGCTGTTCCCCCCACACGCACACCAATTTCAGATTGATGAAATGTTACAAACTACTGGGTTACATTATTTGTGGTTGTTAGGTAGAGTCTAAGTTGTAGTTGAGCCCTTCACCCAGGAGGTGTGCCGTGTACCCCTTCCTTATGCCCGTTAGGTGGTAGCACAGCAACCACCTCCCTCCCTCCTTCCCCTTTCCCCCACTTTGAAGGTAGTTGTGTGTTTTTCTCTCCTGTAGTTGTTCATCTACTGGTTTCATATTAGTACTGAGTACGTTGGACACGTGCTTTTCCATTCTTGCGACACTTTACTTAGGAAGATGTTCTCCGGGACAAAGCCTGTTCTAAGTCAGGATACCTAGTTGAAATCTGGATAGAAGCAGAACTTCTGGCTCCACTTCTTTACTCAGATGCCTCTGGATCCAGTGTGAGAGCGGGAGAGAAAGGTAGGCAGCTGCCTTCAGTTTCTGGGCCTCCCAGGCAGCTGCATTGAGAAAAAAAGGAGGAGGCCGGCTACGTCAAACCAAAAATCTCTGGCAACAGGGCTGGGCTGACAGGGTCTGCGGCAGGGGTGGCTGAGCTGCAGGCTGGGACCTGGCAGCAGTCTGGGGTGCCAGCTGAGGCCTCAGGGCGGTAGCAACTAGGGCATGGCCATGGCCAACACGGAAAGACACTTTTCTTCCCACAGTTCCATCTGTGTGCTCTTGTGCTCTCCAGATAAGCCAACCTCTGGCAATGGGATAGAGGCACTTGGGGACAGAGTCTGAATGATCTGGGCATGGATGGCCACAGAGGGCTCTTGGACTATCCACCCCTCTGCCTCTGGCCACTCTACCTGGAAGCTCTGGTCTCCTCTGCTCCTCCCCAGCCTAGAACAGCTTCAGAGGTCTCAGCTAGATTTCGCTTCCCCCATTCTGTCTCCAAAGTTACTAATTTATTCAGGCATGCCCCAGAGCCAGGCACTGTGCTGGACTCTTCATTCTGTTCTTGCCCCTTCACGCCGGCTTTTATGTCATTGCAGAAGCTGACACTTCACCTGTCTCCCTATCTCCTCTTCCCAGGGCCTCTCTGAACAACCTGAGGGTGGGTTGGGTGGGTTCCATGTCTTCTTCAATTGCAGTGAGCAACGTGGAATATTGGAGACACCTAGGGTTTCAGGAAGACCTGAGTTTGAATCCTGACTCTGCCCTTAACTATCGTGTATAAACTTGGGCAGATGGAGCCCTAAGAGCCTCTGTTTCCTCATCTGCAATTTTAAATAAGAATCACTTATCCCAAGGCTAAGATTAAATTGAGATAACACATGTAAAGTGCTTGGCACAGAGTTAATGCTCAAAAACATCAGCTGCTCCATTGTGGTGCAAAAATGGCCTGTTACCAGTGCGTGTGATTGCAACCTGAGAACTAAAGGAGGGTCACCTTCTCCTTCAGGGCCACCTTGGTACTCTGCCCCCTAGTTCTCCTACTTGTGCCACTAGTGTCTTTTGTCTTCCTTCTACAAAAGGAAACGTTTCAAACGCACACAACAGAAGAGAGAACTGCAGGATGAACACTTCACACTCATCGTAAGTTAGTTTCAACACTCCGTCATGTCTGTTCTTGTGTCACCTAAGTCTTCTACCTCTTTTTTTTTCCTTGAATATTTTATTTATTTACTTTTTATCTTTTGAGACAGACTCTTACTCCGTCACCCTGGGTGGAGTGCCAAGGTGTCATAGCTCGCTGTGACCACAACTCTTGGGCTCAGGAGATCCTCTTGAATCAGCCTCCCAAATAGCTGGGACTACAGGGCACCCGCCATTAACACCCTGCTGGGTTTTTAAAAAATAGAAACAGGGTTTCACTCCTACTCGGGCTTGTCTCTAACTGCTGAGCTCAGGCAATCCGCTGGCCTCGGCCTCCCAGAGAGAGTGCTGGGATTGCAAGCATGAGCCACCACACCCAGCTCTTTGAATATCTTAAAGCAAATTCCAGCCATCATATCATTTAACCTATAAGCCCCTACTTTATATCTGTAACAAATAAAGATGTTAAAGAATACAACCACCATATTTTATCACAAAATTAAGAATTATTCATTAATTCAGTCTGATACCTAGTCCATATTTAATTTTTCCCAATTGTCTCTAAAATATCTTTGTCCTGTTGATTTGTTTGAAACTGTATTCTCCAACAGATCACGTTATGTGTGATTGTAAGATCTCCTCGGCGTTTTTTACACCAGCCTGCTTTGACATGTTGTGTTCTCAGTGGAAATGCTAGTATGAGGAAGTCACTGCATTCTGAAAGTCTCTCCAACTCACTTCCCTGAACTCTTTTCCAATAACCCCAAAACAAACAACTCTTTTTTGTTTGTTTGCTTGTTTGGCCATGGTGCGAGTTATCTTTAATGACATAGAGTTTCCCCTCCCACAGTAGCTTTGAAATAAACAGATGCCTCTAATAACTTTCAAAATCCAACAATCCTTCAGGTGTAGAAGAAGGGCAAGATTTGCTTTGGTTCTAGTTTTAGAGGGCAAAAATGTCTGGGATTTTGTTCTTTTCCGAAAGACTTCTTTTTTAATGCCCTCCCACCCGCTTTTCGAAATCCACCAACCACAGTATTTACTCCATTTCCCCCTTTCCTCTCTCTCTCTCTCTCTCTCTCCCTTACACACTCCCTCCCTCTCTCTCCTTTTAGCAGCTACATACAAGCCGGCCATATTAGAGAGATGGAAATAAAGCTTCCTTAATGTTGTATATGTCTTTGAAGTATATCTGTGCATATTTTTTTTAGCATCGAATCATTGCTCCCTTGTGGTCCTCGGCCCCTCAAATCACGCTGTCCCCTATAGCCCACCAGACCAACATCTCAGTCTCTGAAAATGCACAGAGATGCCTGGCTACCTCGCCCTGCCTTCAGTCTCACGGGGCTCAGTCTCTTTTTCTCTTTGGGTAAGTTAGACTCACATCTGCATGCGCCCGAGGGTTCAGAAGTGCAGCCGCGACTGGGAGCGGAGGGGGGCAGGGGACAGCAAAGAAGACATTGCTAGCGCTTTCCTCTGTGTCCTTGGGAAGGGAGGTGCTTGGGGGGGGGCTGGAGGGACGATGCTGGGGAGCCGCTGCTATGACTACTTGGTGACAGAAATGTTGAGTCAGGGGATCTGAGGGTTGTTTGGGGGTGAAATTGTCAAGGGAAGTGATTTTTCTCTGGATTCCCTGAAGCGGACCTATGTGGGGGTGGGGCAGAGGGTAGATTGAGTTGCAGGGTCTCTTCATAGATTATTTTATTATTATTATTATTTTGTAGTTGCTGTAAACTGGGGCTCTGGGATTTCATGCTCCCTTAAGGAGCTTCTTTTATGAGTCTTGATACTTGGAATCTGGTGAATTTAGGGTATTAGGAGAGTGTGCAAGAGAGCTGGGAGCAGAAAGTTAAGTGTGGGTCTGGCTTCCCAGGAACCGTCCCACTGATCTGTTGGAGTGTGTGGCAGTAAGTGGAAACAGGCTTGGGGAATGCCCTCTGCATTGAGAGCAGATCTGCTGAGGCAGGCTGATGGAGAAGGAACCTCTGCCTTGGGCCAGGTGGAATGGAGGAGGGGTCAGGTCAAGGGACTCAGGGAAAAAGAAAAAAAAGAATCCACCAGCCAAGAAAAGCTGTGACCCTTTAAAGCCAGTCTCAGAACTGTCCAGCCCAGTCTTGCAGGCTGCCTTGTCAAGTGGCTCCAAATATTAATTTCATACTTGACCACTCACAGACTTCCTGGGTGGTAGGTGGGCTAGAAAGTTATTTGCAAGCCTGCTTTATAGATAGTTTTATTCTTGCTTTTAAAGTTGCTCATTGCTGACGCAGTAACTGAGGGTAAAGTCCAAGGATTGTTGGTGGGAATATTCCCCGTCACAAAATCTCTCTCTGTCTTTCTGTGGTGTGATGTGCTGGGTTTGGGCAGGAGGCCTAGGCAGAGACAGCACAGCCCCCGGCAGCCTGTATGGGAAGGCCTATTAGCTTCGTGGAGTTATTTGGCATATTGATCACAGAGAAGGAATGGAAGCTTTCTGCAGTAGAAAGAGCCAGAGGCTTGCGATCCAACCTGGGTTTAAAGCCACCTTTATTTTTTGAGACAGTCTCACTTTTTCACCCTGGGTAGAGTGCTGTGGCATCGTAACTCATAGCTACATACCTCAAACACTTGGGCTGAAGTGATCCTCTTGCCTCAGTTTTTCATTTTTAGTAGAAATGGGGTGTCACTCTTGCTCAGGCTGATCTCAAGCTCCTGAGCTCAAGTGACCCTCCCGCAGGCCTGGGGCTTCAGTTCTCTCATGGGTTCAAGTGGAGAATGCCTGCTGCCTGGTTTGCTGGGATCTGACACATAGCAGGGCTCTGCAGTGGCTAATTGATGTGGGCTCTGCACGAGCCCACGCACTGTGTATCTTGTTTAGTCGTCACAGCAACGGCATGAGGTAGATACTACCATTATACTAATGTTACAGGGAGGAAACGGGAGGCACAGAGAAATTAAGTAGCTTGCGCAATAAGATGACATGATTAGCATAAGAGGAGCTGAGATTTGAACTTCAGAGCCTGACTTCAGCATGTTCCCTTCCACGTTGGACTCTACTGCCCTCAACATTCAAGAAATGGTACTGCCACGTTCATGGCACGTGTTGATAAAGCAATCTCAAGTGCAGGCTAAAAGGAGAGTTGAGTGTGTGGCCTACCCATAAGGAGCCCAGGCTGGAGGACAGGGACCCTCTTTCAAGAGTTAGGGAGAGCTTCCTGCAGGAGGGGAGGCAGCCTGGTGAGACCATATCTAAGTGAAAAAATAAATAAGGCATATTCAGGACCAGGACCAGGGGAAGGGAAGTCTGGGATGAAGAGGTCTGGTGCAGGGGAAGGAGGTCTGAGTGCAGGGGAAGATAGAGTCTGGGTTGAAGAGGTCTGGTTATAGGGGGTAGGAGGTAGGGTTGGGGGAGAATGCAGGACTGGGGACTTTGAACTTGAACATGACTGTTGCTGAGGCATGCCCCTAGCATTCCAAGGCTAAGGGCTGAGTGGACAAGGGATCTTTGGTGGTTGTGGTAGCATTGATCCCCAGGATGGAGGGATGCCACATGTGCCAAGAGAAGGGACAGTGTCAGGGCTGGGCTTGATGTGACTACAGAGCTGGCAAAGAGAAAGGGCAGGTGGGCAGCTGGTTGCAGATGTGGCAGAAGAATGTGAAACTAGGTCTTAGCTAGAAGGAACAAATGATCAGGCTTCCCTAGAGTTTATCTAAAGACTATCGACTTCAAAGTCACTGACCTGGTTACCAAAATTTGGATTGTGTTAGGGGAGGCTCAGAAAGTGGAGTCTGATCCACACTCAGGCTTGCTCATGTATCTGCTACCTGGGGTGGGGACCCAGATGTGGTGAGTAAGGTGTCTTCCTTTCCTTCAATAGACTTATTTTAAAAAATATTTAAAAAAAAATTTTTTTTTTCTGAGACAGAGTCTCAAGTGGTCGCCCTCGGTAGAGTGCCGTGGCATCACAGCTCACAGCAGACTCAAACTGTTGGGCTTAAGCGATTCTCTTGCCTCAGCCTCCCAAGTATCTGGGACAACAGGCATCACAATGCCCGGCTATTTTTTTTTTTTTAAGTTGTAGTTGTCATTGTTGTTTGGCAGGCCCAGGCTGGATTTGAACCCTCCAGCTCTGGTGTATGTGGGTGGCGCCCTAGCCACTTGAGCTATAGGTACTGAGCCAAAATATTTTAAATTTTAATTATTTTTCATTTCAACTTAATTTTTTTTTTGAGACAATTTTATTCTGTTGCCCCAGGATAGAGTGCGGGGCATCATAGCTCACAGCAACTTCAAAGTCTTGGGCCTAAGTGATCCTCTTGCCTCAGCCTCTCAAAAAGCTGGGACTACAGGCACCTATCACAACACCCTGCTAATTTTTCTATTTTTAGTAGAGATGTGGTCTCACTCATGCTCAGGCTAGTCTCTAATTCCTGAACTCAGGCAATCCCCCTGCCTTGGCCTCCCAGAGTGTCAGTGTTACAGGCATGAGCACCATGCCTGGCCGTTTCAACTTAATTTTTAGTAGGACCAAATAAAATCATCCTACTAGAGATATTTTTCTGTGTTTAGATTCTCATTAGTTGTTATGTTTTCTAAAATTGCTATAAGCAAAGTAGAAGAGTATTATTTTACCAGTAATCAGGGTTTATATTTCTTTGGCTTCTACTAAAATTAATAACATATTTCACCTTGTTATCATTTTAATTGGTATTTCCCCATCTACTTTTAAGGTGGCTATTCAATACTGGGCTTTTATTTTTTTTCCCCTTTGGATGATATTCTTTTTCCATTTTTCAATTGACTTATATATTTTCTTTTGTTGATATTTTGTTCTTGTACGATATCATTGCAAATAAACCTTTTTCTATCAACAATATTACAAATTTTTCCAGGCTGATTATTTATCTATTGATAATGTTTATTTTTTGCCAAATGAATATATACAATTATATTTTATTTTATTTTATTTTTGAGACAGAGCCTCAAGCTGTCACCTTGGATAGAGTGCCATGGCATCACAGCTCACAGCAACCTCCAATTCCTGGGCTCAAGTGAGTCTCCTGCCTCCGCCTCCCAAGTAGCTGGGACTACAGGCGCCTGCCACAACACCCGACCATTTTTTGGTTGCAGCCATCGTTGTTTGGCGGAGCTGGGCTGGATTCAAACTCGCCAGCTCATGTGTTTGTGGCTGGTGCCTTAGACTCTTGTGCCACAGGTGCCAAGCCTTTATTTTATTTTTTTGAGACAGAGTCTCACTTTGTCACCTTGGGTACAGTGCCATGGCCTCAGAGCTCACAGGAACCTCAAACTCTTGGTTTGGGCTAACGTGATTCTCTGGCCTCAGCCTCCTGAGTAGCTGGGATGCCCACCACAATGCCCAACTATTTTTTTTTTTTTTTAGAGATGAGGTCTCACTCTGGCTCAGGCTGGTCTTGACCTGTGAGCTCAGGCAATCCACCCACCTCAGCCTCCAAGAGTGCTAGGATTACAGGCATGAGCCACCGTGCCTGGCCAGAATATATAAAATTTTAATAGTTACGTTGGCTTATCTTCTATGTCTTAATTTTTAAATTTTTAATTATCATGGCTACATAATAGTTGTATATCTGTACAGGGTATACATGATATTTTGATGCAGACATACAATGTGAATTAGTCAAGTCAGGATAATAGGGGTATCCTTCACCTCAGGCATTTATCATTTCTTTGTGTTAGGAACATGCCAATTCCAGTCTTTTAAAGTCTACCCTAATGTATTGTTGATTACAGTCACTTGTGCTATCAAATATCGTTCAGTCTATCAAACTTTCTAACTAGATATTTTTGTACCCATGAGCTATCCCCACTTTATTCCCATTCCCCCATTCATCCATCCTGCTAGCCTTCCCAGCCTCTGGTAACCATCATTCTACGCTTGTCTCCATGAGATCAATTATTGTTAATATTTAGCTCCCACGTATGAGTGAGAATATGTGAAATTTGTCTTTCTGGGCTCGGCTTACTTCACTTAACATAATATTATCCAGTTCCATCCATGTTGTTGTAAATGGCAGGACTTAATTCCTTTTTTTGGCTATATAATATTCCATTGTGTGTATGTGCCACAACTTTTTAAACCATTTATCCATTGATGGACACTTAGGTTGATTTCAAATTTTGGCCACTGTGAATACTGCCTCAACAAACATGGAAGTTCAGGATCTTTTCCACTTACTGAATTCCCCTGCTTTGGATATTTCAGCAATGAGACTGCTGAATCATAGGGTAGTTCTATTTTTAGTTTTAAGGAGCCTCCATACTGTTCTCCATAGTGGTTGTGCTAATTGACATTCCCGCCAACAGTGTACAAGGTTTCCCCTTTCTCCACATCCTCACCAGCATTCAATGTTGCCTGTGTTTTTGATAAAAGTACTTTTAACTGGGCTGAGATGATATCTCACTGTGGTTTTGATTTGCGTTTCTCTGCTGACTAATGACGTTGTGCATTTTTTCATATACCTGTTAGCCATTCGTATGTCTTCTTTTGAGGAATGTCTGTTCAGATCCTTTGCTCATTGTTAAATGCAATTATTTGATTTTTTTCCTGTTGAGTTTTGGGAGCTCCCTATATATTCCAGTCATTAATCCTTTGTCAGATGGGTAGTTTGCAAATATTTTCTCCCATTCTGTAGGTTGTCTCTTCATTTTGTTGATTGTTTCCTTTGGTGGGTAGATATACTCTTTTATTGAGTGCCTGCTGTGTACTACATCCTGGTATGTGTGCCAGGAATACTGAGATGAATTAAAATCAGTTCCCTGGAGCCTCTTGAGGGCCATGGGAGCATAAACAAATAATAACAACACAACATTATATGTGCTATAATTATAATAACAGTAATAATAATAATAATAACAGCAGCTAACTTTTGTCAAGGATGACTGTGCTAGTTAGTGCACTGAGCTTTATATACATAGTCAGTCATTCAATTCTCACAACAGCCCTATAAAGTAGGTCTTATTACAGATGAGGAAACTGAGGCACTGGAATGTTAACTATCCTGCCTAAGATCAGGGTTAAACCCCTGGTTTTGGCCACCATGCAAGTCTGCCTCCAAGTCATGTGGAAGAGACCAGAGCAGAACTAAGCAAGGGCAAGGACACTGGGGAAACTGTCACCAAGGCTCAGCCTTATGAGCTGGGACCTGAAGGATAAGTGGATGGGCCCCAGGGGAAGAAGGGAGAATGAGCTTCCCAACCTGAAGCAAAAGCGTGTGCAAAGGCACGGAGGAGGGAAAGAAGCAGTGTGTTCAGAAAAAGTCAGAGCTGGGGTCACGGGAGTGAAGGATGCACGGAGGGATGGGGATCTGGGAGATGGGGCTGGGACGTGGTTCCCGGATGGCAAAGGGCTTGGAAGCCGTGCCTAGGAGCCCGGACTGGATCCTGAAGGCAACAGGGAGCCGTTGGAGGTTTGGAGGTGTGGAGGTAAGGGGTGAGGAGGACGGATTGCTCCTGGGGGGATGACTGCACTGGGAGGGTCTGGATGGTGAGGCAGGGCAGGCGAGGAGATGGGGTCTGGATGCTACTCTCACCTGGGAGGCGGGGGCTCTCTCCAGACAAGTTCTCTGCTTAGATAGTCTTTGTTGTGTTTTTGTTTTAACCAAGAAGAAAATAAGTCTACTTTGTAGGTTGCTGGAATGTTGGAAGGAGGAGTGAGAGATTAACTTTCAGTCTCTGTAAAAGGAGGTGTTTGGCAGATGAGCAAATGTTCATGATCTCTGCAAGATGGCCCAATTGGGCCACTTAGAACAGTGGATGACAAGGGGCATGAGGGACCAGTGCGCCTTGGAGAGAGGGGTGCCTGGCACTAGTGATGTTTTGGAGCTGAGATCAGAAGCCACATCCTTACGCACCTCTGTTGAATATCATTTCCTTTCTGTGAGTTGGAAATCAAGACACACAGACCCTAGACACAGTCCCAAGAAGGACAGTCAGGAAGACTGTGGGCTCCCCTTGGATGAAGACTCCTTTAAAAAAGACCATTCCGGCTCGGCGCCTGTGGCTCAACAAGCTAAGGCACCAGCCACGTACACCTGAGCTGGCGGGTTTGAATCCAGCCCGGCCCGCCAAACAACAACGACGGCTACAACCAAAAAATGGCCGGGCGTTGTGGCGGGTGCCTGTAGTCCCAGCTACTTGGGAGGCGGAGGCAGGAGACTCGCTTGAGCCCAGGAATTGTAGGTTGCTGTGAGCTGTGATGTCACAGCACTCTATCCAGGGTGACAGCTTGAGGCTCTGTCTCAAAAAAAAAAAAAAAAAGAAAGATGGAGACTTTACCTCTTTTGTGTTTACATGGATGGAGCTGGAACATATTCTTCTTAGCAAAGTATCTCAAGAATGGAAGAAAAAGTATCCAATGTACTCAGCCCTACTATGAAGCTAATCTATAGCTTTCATAT
>CAUYRH010132874.1:0-37084 GCA_963574655.1 Perodicticus potto
TGGCAATGTGCCACCATGCCCTACTACTTAAAAAAAAATTTTTTTTGAGACAGAGCCTCAAGCTGTCACCCTGGAGAGAGTGCCATGGCATCACAGCTCACAGCAACCTCCAATTCCTGGGCTCAAGCAAGTCTCCTGCCTTCACCTCCCAAGTAGCTGGGACCACAGGCGCCCGCCACAACGCCCGGCCATTTTCCGGTTGCAGCTGTCATTGTTGCTTGGTGGGCCCAGGCTGGATTCGAACCCGCCAGCTCAGGTGTACGTGGCTGGCGCTTTTAGCCTGTTGAGCCACAGGTGCTGAGCCAGTATATAAATATCTTAACACAGTAACTAAGAAAATGTGGTGAAGTCTATGTTAACCAGTTTGATGAAAGTATATCAAACGGTATATAAAACCAGGACATTGTACCACATAATTGCTTTAATGTACACAGCTGTGATTTAATTAAAAAAAACTAAAATATTATGTTTCACCCTCTAAATTTCGTCATTAAATCTAAATTCCAAGAGACAGGGTTGATCTTTTGGAATTGTTTTACAAGTAGTAAAAAATGGTACATATGATGATAATGTTTCAAATTTTATTTTATTAATTAAAATTATTTTAAGCTACCTGAGTGTTAAATTTATTATAAAGTTTCAGTCACGAAGATAATCTGGCATTGATGAAAGTATAAACATGACATCAATGAAACAGAATAGGCAGCTCAGAAATAGACCTGTGCAAATATAGTCAATGAATTTCTGACAAAGGATTAAAGATAATTTCATAGAGAAAAGGAAGACTTTTTCAACGAATGGCCCTTGATGAACTAAATATACACATACAAATAAAAAAAAATCAAACATTGAATATTACACCTTTTACAAAAATTAACTCTAAATATAATCATAAAACTGCATGTGAAATGCAAAACTATAAAACTACTAGAAGATAACATAAGAACCTTGGATTTTGCAATGACATTTTAGGTACATACTAAAAGTGCGATTGATATAATAAAAATTGACAAATTGAATTTAATTAAAATTTACAATGTCACTCTGTAGGAAATGCTGATAAGAACACAAAAAGATAAGAGATGGAGTATAAGAAAATATTTGCAAAGCACACATCTGATAAAGGATGGGGTGTATGAAATACACCAAGGTATATAAAATTCACCAATAAGGAAACAAAAAAAAGTAAAAATGGACAGAAGAAATGGGGTGACACCTTTCCAAATAATGTAGTACGGTGAAAAATTACTACATGACATGTTTCAGAACACTATATGCAATTAGGGAATTGCAAATTAAAACAACAAGATATCACCATTTGTCTGTTGGAATAACCAAAATCTAACATGCTACTAAAGCCAAACTTTGATGTGGACGCAGAACAACAGGAACTATCATTCACCGCTGATTGGAACGTAAAACATGGTACAGCCAGTTGGGAAGATATTGTGGCAACTTTTTACTAAGCTATGAATAGGCTTAGCATAAAAATCCAGCAATTATACTTGGACGTATTTGCCCAAATGAAGTGAAAGCTTCTATCCACAAAAAACATCTGTAAGTAAAGGTTCATCTGAGCTATTATTTATAATTGCTCCAAATAGGAAGCAACCACGATGTCTTCTAACAGATAAATGGATAAAAACTGTGATCCATCTACTTAATGGACTGCTACGCAGTAATGCAAAGAAATTAACTATCAAGGCCCGAAACAATAGGGCGGCGCCTCTGGCTCATCGAGTAGGGCGCCGGCCCCATATACCAAAGGTGGCGGGTTCAAACACGGCCTCGGCCGAACTGCAAAAACAGAAAAAAAGCTGGGCGTTGTGGCGGGCGCCTGTATCCCAGCTACTCGGGAGGCTGAGGCAAGAGAATCGCCTAAGCCCAGGAGTTGGAGGTTGCTGTGAGCTGTGTGATGCCACGACACTCTACTGAGGGTGACAAGGTGAGACTGTGTCCCAACAACAAAAAAAGAAAGACCCGAAACAACATGGAGGAAGCTTAAATGCATATTGCTAACTGAATGAAGCCAATCCTAATGGACTAGGTACTGCAATGATTTTAAATTTATGGCATTCCAGAAAGCAAATCTATGGAGACTGTCAAAAGATGAGTGGTTGCCAAAAAGATTCCAGGATCTGGGAAGGGAGAGGTGAATAGGTGGAGAGGAAAGGGTACCCAGGGCCACAAAACTGTTCTGTATCACCCTCTCACGGGTGAATTCCACACAATACGAAGAGAGAATCCTAATGTAAACCGTGGACGTTAGTTAAGAATTATGCATAAATATCGGCTCACCAATTGTTACAAATAAATCACACTAATTTGTGATTTTGCTAAAGGAGAGAGATGGCGCAGTCGAGTGAGGACTCTGTGAGAACCCTCTCTTTTTTCTATACAATTTTTACACAAACTTAAAATTTCTATAACTATAAAGTTTACATATAATGGAAAAATGCTTTGATGGCCTGCAATGTAATCTAGAATTCTTAACCTTGGTCATGAGAGAATCACATGATTACATTAACCAACACTGCTCGCAGTGAAAAACTTAAGCTTGTATTCTATGAGTAGACGATTTAGTAATAAATCAGTCTTCTTTCCTTTCAGAATTATTACCTAGTATTATATAGAGGTAGATAGATTTACTAACAAAGCACGAATGGAAAATTATTGTTTTGTAATTCCTAGTAGTTATAAACAGTAAGTTAGAATACCCACTCTATACGTAATATTGAAAGTGATAAAGGAGTTTAGACAAAACCTAGACAACTGTATGATTTTTTCCATATGCTTTTTAATTGCAAATATGTAACGTGACAAGTCTTAAAAGGTAAATAAAATAAAATGCAAATTAATGAAAATGTTAAGTAAAAGGCTCAGATTTTGAGTCAGTTCAACACATACTTAACACTTGTGTAATACAAGTATAATAATGCTTAGTAGAGCTTAATATATGCTTAAATCATTAAAATAATGAATATTACTTAGCATGAATTTTTAAAGTCCTGAAATTTATGAAGCAATGATAGCTGTATTGCTGTTCCTTTAATCTATGATTGCCCACTTTTAACATTTCTTTTCTTTTCCATGTAACAAATATCTGTTATATTACAAACCATTAAAAATAATATATATGCTTCTTGGAACAGAATATACATATATATATATATATATATATATATATATATGAGCGTGCAAGAAATCATTTTAAGTGGCTTTTCTTTAAGTAGTTATGATAAAAATTTCAAGAATTAAAAAAATGACTCTAGCTTACTATTAATTGTAAATGCAGTGTTACAGTTATTTCCACATTAATTCCACATTATACAATCGCAGCATGACTTATTATTGTTAGTAATTGTATTTCCCAATGAAATTGAAGGAAAATAACAATTTTAATCCAATTATTACTTGTGATTTGAATATCTCAGTCATGATACAGTGTTTAAAATATGTAACACCATCTCAATTTCCTTGTGGTTTATCCTTTCCAAGTCCTTTAAAGGTCATGGTATATAGTCAGACTGTCTTCTACTTCATAGCTTTTTGAAGTAAGAAAATCTCAAAAGGAGACATTAAAAACACAATCCCAGAAACAAGGTATTTGCTTGAATTATTCTCCAGACCATCTCAAACATCTGTAGAACCTTCCGTGATTTATGTCTTGTTTCCACCCTTCTCTTCATGTACTTTCGTATAATTATCCAAACATGATTTTTTTCTTCCCTCCTTTTTTCCCATCTTCCTTTCTCTGCTCTTTTTTATGCTCTATATAAACATTTAGCACCATGCTAAAAGCTACAGAACACAGACAGAGACACCAAGCATTACTCCTGCCCTTAGTAAGTTCAAGTGTAGGTATTAAAATACAAAATAACAGAAAATGAGACAGAACATAAAACATGATAATTCACTTTCATAATAAGTGATTTGCATCTATCGTACTGGGAATTCTAAAGAAGGCTGTTGGTTGTGTGTGTGGGGGGTGTTCCCCTCAACCAATTTCAAATGGTTCTGGCCTTTATTCAGGATTTACCTCCCACTTCAATTTCCAGTGAAATTTAAAATATTTTTCTGAAAAAAATTAGTATGATTTTTTTTCCAAATTCAATCAGTTTCTGAAATATCACCTACCCATGGAATTTTTGTTAAAGTATAAGGAAGCAAATACATTATTTTGAGAAACTATTATATCCAAAGTCATGATAAAGATGATTATAGGAAATGAGAACCTAGTCTAACACTTTCCATAGCTAAATATCATTGTAAGTGAAAGAAATGTAAGCATTTTCACTTATATGCATGTTTGTGTCTATGTGTGTATATATGTGTGTTTGTGTATATATATATATTCAAATTAAAAAGGTCAAAACTATGTTTTCATAAACCAATATAAGATATATTTATAAATATATTTATCTTCTATTCAGGTACATTTTCCTCTCTTCAGCTTTGAATTTTTGTCTCCATGCAGTGAGAGCATTAATTTTATGTTTTCTTTCTGAACTGCTTTAGATTTTTTCTTGCATGCTGCTTCAACATTTAACAAGGTTTTCTTAGCTTTTCAGGTTCAATAAATTTGTGAAAGTTGCAGTTATGTGAATTTCCAATCCTATCCTTTGAAAACCAAAGGGAATTGAGGTGGTTAGGGGCTGCAGGGCAGCAGTCAACTATTACAGTTAAAAAAAATAATAATATAGTGTTTGCTCTGCTAAGGAAGGTAACTAGGGAATACAAAATGAGGTTTGCAGTTGGGTAGAGAAATATCGACTCCGCAAAAGTAAATAGGAGACACAAAGTACAGAACATTTCACAGAGCAATATTTAGAGATTAGGTCAGTCTTCAAGTCATTTACTACAAGCCGACTAAATTAACCAGGGAAGATTGATGCTACAGGGAAGAACTCGAAGATTTTATGCTGTGGATGGATGGGTGAGTGATAAACTGTTCTTTTCTTTTTTTGATCCTTTTGCGAACACCTCTTGATAAATCTCCATCCATCTTATTGGGAATATATAGATTTATTGAGAAATTTAATGTTAATAAAAGTTTATTGGTTATAAGCTCTTAGTAATTATAAATACAAAAAGTTAGAATTTCTATTCTGTATTTATCATTGAACAGGCAAAACGTAAGAAAACACTCTGGACTAAAGAGTGATCTTTCTAGAAATGTTTAAAAATAAACATATATGCAGATTTATAGTAAAAGGCTTAAATAAGTCATAGTTCAATACACTGCTTACAAAGGCTATTAAAAATTATGACTCTTAACAACTGAGCATCGTACCAAAATGCAGTTCCTACAACGTCTCAGTGAAATGGTATGATACGCCTGGTTGAATCTTGTTTTATAAAAACGTACTTTTAAGAATTCTGACTTTTATGAGGCAAATACAGCTTTGCTGCTTTTATATTAATCTAAGATTAACCACTATTAATCTCTATTGGGGGAGTATTATTCAAGGGCAATAAGAAGAAGAAGTTTCAACTTGAAAAAATGAGACTGGGAATGGCAGGTTACGTGGAGAGAGAACTGAACCAAAATTTGTTTCATTATTTAGGACAGACTGGCTGTTTCATGGAAGGAAAGGGCCTATCAGGCTGGCTTTATTGTGAATATTTGATTATGCTGCCTACTGCCTGAAACATAATAAGAATTGAGGAAAAACCTATTAGTCATTGAGAGGGCGCCATGGCTTATATTAGCTCTGCAACCCGCTGTCTTGCGGAATTGGGCAGTTTGTTTTTCCTTTACGGGCCTCAGTTTCTTTGCTACTAATAAAAAAGAATTGGCCTGAGTCACCACTAATACTTTTTTGAACTGCTTAAAATTTTAAGTTTCTGTACAATTTTATGTTCACATAAACATAAATGTATTTTCTTAATTATACCTATATTACTAAGAATTAATTTTATTTTACTATTTCAAATAGAAATATAGTCTGTGCTTTATTAAGTAAGTGTATACTGAATATTCATGAAACATTTCTTGAAGGCTTAGATCTTGAAGATAAACATTGACTGATGGTCTTCACTGTCAACTGTAAAGGGTGGCCATCTTACAGGAAGTGACCAAAGTAAGCGTTTTAGGCTTAGTTTGTATGAGTGAGACCATGCAAGTTACTGTCTTTTTTCACCTGGCTTGTTTCATTTGACATAATGTCTTCAGGTTTGTTCCTATTGTCACAAGTGACAAAGTTTTTTTTTTTTTCCCTTTTCATGATGGGATAGTACATTGTGGGTTAATACTACATTTTCTTTACCTATTCATCCATTGATGGACATTTAGTTTGATTTCATATCTTGACTACTGTGAATAGGGCTGCAATGAACATGAGAGTGCAGATATCTTTTCAACATACTAATTTACTTACTTTTCAATATGAAGAAAGCTGTACAGGAGTGAAACTGCAGATCATTTGGTAGCCTTAATTTTAGTTTTTTAAGAAGTCACCATACTGTTTTCTACAATGCTAGTAATATAAATTTCTAGCAATGTGCAAGAATTTCCTTTTCTCCACATCTTCACTAAGACCCATTTTTGGTTTTTGCCTTAAGATAATAACCACTCTAATTGGAGTAAGGTGATGTCTCATTATGGTTTTGATTTCCCCAGTGATTAGAAAATTGAGCATTTTTCATGTACCTAACTGTCATTTACATGTCTTCTTTTTTAAAGGTCTTTTGAAATATTGTTAACAGATTATTATTGTTGTTATTTTGTTATTGATTTGAGTTCCCTCTATATTCTGGATATTAAACCTTTTCAGATGTATAGTTTACAAATACTTTCTCTCATTCTATAGGTTATCTATTTGTTATCTTTCTGTTAATAGCTTCTCTTTCTGTGCAGAAGGATTTAATTTAATGTCTATTTTTACTTTTGTTGCCTAAGCTTTTAGAGTTATAAGAAAAAAAATTCTTGCTCAGTCCAATGACACAAAGCATTTCCCCTTGTGTTTTCTTCTAGTAGTTTCCTAATTTGAGGCCTTACATTTAAATATTTTATTCATTTTGGGTTGGTGTTTCTATACTAACTGAAAAAAAATAATGGAATAAAAACAAACATAAACTCATGGAACAACAAGAACAACAAAAAATCAGAAATAAATCCATGAACTTTAAGACTTAAAGGCAGGTTATTTCTCATGATAAATTGTGCAGGGAAAATGAGATCTCTACAAGCAGAAGAATAGTGCTCAACTCCTTTCTTTTTAATATATAAAAATTGACTCCAAATAGATGGAAGATTTTTGATATTTCATTTATTTATTATTTAGTTAGTTTTTGAGAGAGAGTCTTACTCTGTCACCCTGTCACCCTCGGTCCTGTGACAACATCATAGCTCACAGCAATCTCAAACTCCTGGGTTCAAGAGATTCTCCAGCCTCAGACACCCAAGTAGCTGGGACTACAGGCACTTGCCACCACTCCTGGCTAGTTTTTTCTATCTCTGGTAGAGATGGACTCTTGCTCTTGCTCAGGCTGGTCTTGAACTCCTGAGCTCAAGCAATTTACCTACCTTGGCCTTCCTGAGTGATCGGATTACAGGTGGAGCCACAGTGCCCGGCCTCAGATTTGTTTTTTTTGTTGTTGTTGTTTTTTTAAAGACAGAATCTCACTATGGCACCTTCCCTAGAGTGCTGTGTTGTCAAACTCTTTGGGCTTAAGCAATTCTCTTGCCTCAGCCTCCCCAGTAGGTGGGAATACAGGCGCCCACCAGAACACCCAGCTATTTTTTGGTTGTAGTTGTCATTGCTGTTTGGCAGGCCTGGGCTGGGTTCGCACCCACCAGTTCCAGTGTAGGTGGCTGGCACCCCAGTCTCTGAGCTACAGGCACCAAGCCCCGGCCTCAGATTTTTGATATTTTGGTGTCTCAAAGGATATGGCTTCAGAGTCCAGGGAATTAAATGTAAGCGCAGTGGTGTCATCATAGCTCACTAAAACCTCAAACTCCTGGGCTGATGCAATTCTCCTGCCTCAGCTTCTTTAGTAGTCTAAGGGTCTACAGGCACATGCCACCACTCATGGCTATTTGTTCTATTTTTAATAGAGATGGATCTCACTGTTGCTCATGCTGGTCTTGAACTTGTGACCTCAAGCAATCCACCACCTTAGCCTCCCAAAATGTTAGGATTATAGATCTAAGGCTTGGCCCTCAAAGGGCTTTCTGCTTCAAATTTTTGGGTAATGCTGTGCTGGTCAAAGGCACTGAATCTGCCTTTTTGGTATTTTCTAATATCATAAAAAATATTACCAACAGGATTTTATGTTCTTATACCACTAATTATTGGAAATAGATCTAGAATTTTTATATCAAAAGGACCATAGCTAGCTTGAAATTGTAACCTAAGTTGGATAGCTGATTGGTGTGAGAAGAAAATGATCCATGATTTAAAAAGCTTCTCCTGAGGAAAAAAGGTTTCTTTCTGCATTTACCAAGGATCCAGCAAAACGTGTCCTACAGTGAGGGAGAGAAAGACACGTTTCCCCCTGAATTGGAAGCTGCATCTGTAAATCTTTGATTTGTCATGTAATAGAAGGTGCGTAATGGTTACCTGCACTTCTGAGTTATTAAGTTTCAATTTTTGATAAGTTATACAATTCACGGGAGTCTGACTTTAAAACATGTTTGCTACCACAAGTACAAATCTGATCAGGCACATAAAAGGTAACAACCTGGAACAGAGAGTTTAGGTATGTGTTTATATAGATGTATGATAAGAAGGAGGAGAGGAAGAGAGAGGGAGACAGGGGGTGAAAAAGAGAGAAAAAAGGAGGAAAATAACCTTGTGACATGAAAATATGAAGTGATCTTAGAAATCAAGAGATGCCAATGTTTGGTTATAGAAGAGAATTGGATTACGCTAACCATATAATCTTTCTTTAACATTGAATTTATCCTTTTGATTTCACCTGTGGAGTCCACAGAAAATTAGTGTAGACATACAGACATAAAAGTAAATTGTTTAATTTTTCCAGAGCATTGCAATAACCGTAGGCAATTATAGGTCACCTTTGCAAGTTGGTCTGAAGATAAAAACGACATAGAAAATAATTGGTCAATTATCAATATATTTAATGAAAAATATCTTCCATAATTTTATTTCCTAGTAAATTCATTTTTTCTACATTTATCTACATGTTATCTACATTTTATGGAGATATTAAAGGTATCTATATAATATTCCTGATACTAATTTTAAAATTCTAATGACGTCATGGCGGTCATTCAGTTAGTCATTTCTTTTACATTCTAAATAGCTAGTGAACAAATTCATTTGTATGTGATAAATCCAGAACTAAACAAAGACTGAATTGAAAAAAATAGAACAGAAGGAAATATTAGGAAGTTATTATGGCAGTTCAGATGAAGAGTTTTAGGTGAATCACAGATGAGAAGGGAATAGTGTATTATTTCAGAATTCTGTGCCCCTTTGCAATATCCATTGAACATGTGAGTGAAAAGACTCACCAGGACAGTTGTGAGTTAAGAAGTTAAATGGACACTAAATGAAATGTTACTAACAGAAAAACTAGAGGAATTACAAATTATTTAATCTAAGAGCATGACTCATTAAAAATGCAAAATGCATCCCTGAGCATTGAGGTTGCACATTTGTTTTGTTTTCTTTTGTTATTTTTTTCAACTTATGCTGAAAAGGAGGTAAAACAAATTTAGTAAGTGATATTTATGAAAGAATGTGTGACTATTAAGTATGGTGTCACACAAAACCTTTGGAAAGGATGGTTTAAAATTTTACGTTAGAGACTATTTTAGATTAAAAGAAACTTCCAGACTCATATAATTTCCAGCCTGGCCACACAAAGCATTTGGTTTTTTATTTTTTATTTATTTTATTGTTGGGTATTCATTAAGGGTACACAGATCAGGTTACGCTGATTGCATTTGTCAAGCAAAGGCCCTCTTATAGATGTGTTCCTCCCCCAAGAGGTGTGCCAAACACCGTGACTCCCCAGCTCCTCCCTCCTTCCCTCTCTCCGCTTCCCCATTCCCCCTCCCTCCACCGTGTACTAGGTCATTAATTGTCCTCATATCAGAATTGAATACATTGGATTCTTGTTTCTCCACTGTTGTGATACTTTACTAAGAATAATGTGTTCTACCTTCATACAAGTTAGTACAACAGATGTATAGTCTCATTCTTTTTTAGTGGCTGAATAATACCCCTTGGTGTACATATACCACAGTTTTTTAATCCATTCCTGGGTTGGTGGCACTTAAGCTATTTCCACGTTTTGGTCATTGCAAATTGAGCTGCAATGAACAGTTTAGTACAAGTATCCTTACGGTAAAAGGATTTTTTTTTTCTTCTGAGTAGATGCCCAGTAATGGGATTGCAGGATTAAATGGGAGGTCTAATTTGAGTTCTTTGAAGATTCTCCATACTTCCTTCCAAAAAGGTTATTTTAGTTTGCAGTCCCAGCAGCAGTGTAAAAGTGTTCCCATCTCTCCACATCCATGCCGGCATTTGCAGCTTTGAGTCTTTGGATGTGGACCATACTCACTGGGGTTAGGTGGTACTCAGGGTGGTTTTGATTTTCATTTATCTAATAATTAAGGATGATGAGCATTTTTACATATGTTTGTTAGTGATTTGCTTATCTACTTCAGAGAAGGTTCTATTCATCTTTCTTGCCCATTGAAATAAGGGATTGTTGGCTCTTTTTATGTTACTTAGTTTGAGTTCTCTATAGAAAGTAGTAATTGATCTTTTTTCCAATTCATAATATGCAAATATCTTTTCCCATTCTGATGACTGTCTGTTTGCTTTAGTTGTTGTCTACTTGGCTCTACAGAAACTATTCAGTTTAGTTAAGTCCCATTTGTTTATTTTTGCTGCTCTTGCAATTGCCAGTGAAGTCTTCTTCATAAGGTCTTTTCCCAGGCCAATACTTTCAAGTGTTTTTCCCCCACTTTTTTCAAGTATTTTTATTTTTTCATGTCTTAGATTTAGATCTTTTATCCATTTTGAATCAATTTTAGTGAATCTTGAAAGGTGAGCGTCCAGTTTCAGTCTTTTACTTGTGGATATCCAGTTCTCCCAGCATAATTTACTACATAGTAGTCTTTCCTCCAGTGTATGTTCTTGTTTGGTTTATCAAAGATCAGGTGGTTGTAAGATGTTAGCTTCATCGTATGGTTTTCTATTAGGTTCCAGGTGTCTCTGTCTCTATTTTTGTGCCCGTACCGTGCTGTTTTGGTCACTGCGGCCTTGCAGTACAGCCTACTGTCTGGTAGGTTGATGCCTCTGGTTTTGTTTTTATTACTAAGAATTGCCTTAGCTATCCATGGTTTCTTCCTGATTCCATACAAAACAAAGAATTATTTTTTCCAAGTCTTGAAAATATGATGTTGGTATTTTCGTGGGGATTACATTGAATCTGTAGCTTGGTTTGGGAAGTATAGATATTTTAACAATGAAGAATCATACAAAGCATTTCATAATGTACATACTCCAAGAATTTTCTAGGACTATTTCATGATTTATTAACCTTAAAATTGTGTCAACTAGTACATTTAAAAACTAATAGACTGGAACTCTATGTAAAACTTGTTTTTAACTGGAATTTTCTATAAGTAAAGTTTCAACTGAGTGGGATTTTTGTGTGTGCTTGAAGAAAGAAATGTGTTCTACCTTTAAATTTTATCGAAGAGAGATGCATACAATTGCAACCACTATATTTCATTCTTTATCTCCCAACCCCCCAAAAATCCATGAGATGAGGGCAAGGATATAGATGGTGCGATGGCGCATATAGTAGCTATTAAATAGTGTCTAGAAAACAATAGATAAATCTTGTGTGAAGTTTAGATATTATGTTGGCTTCAAATCTTGAATTTTGCTGAATAAATGTGTGACTGAATCATATTGAACCACCGGTGATCATTCAACGTGTTTTAGCCAATGGCTTATGAGGTATGTGATGAAGAGTGAAGTTTTAAAGTCTGGGCAGTTGATATGACACCAGTGTTATTACTGGAAGGAAAAAGAAGAGTAAAAACCAAAAACAGAGTAGAAAAATATTATAAAGAAAAAAAGTTTAGAATTATCTCTATCATGGTCAACACGACCGCAAGAATATAAGAGTAAAATTTTTTGCCAGTCATTGGAAAAATTTAGAGTATGTTCACACATAGTGATAAAGATTTCGGAGGTTTTATTTTTACAAAGTATTATGTTTCTGAATGTAGATGAACTTAAATAGAAGACAGTATAGAGAATAGATTACTGCTTCAAAATGCACCCACATACACGCATACAGATATACAAAGAGAGAAGAGGAAGATAGAGGTAATAGTTAATTAGAGTAATAGAAAGGAGCAAAAGAAAAAAAAAAAAAACAGTGTCATGCAAGCCAAAAAACATTTTTTTTTTCACAAGGAAAAAGTAAACTCCTTCAAATGAATTGGAGCCATTGAAGGTCTGAAAGTGTGAACTATAAGCTCCTTTCACCCCAAGTCTAAACAAGAAGTAAAGTAAACGAATTGAATTGAACTTTGGGTCCAGATATAATTAGGTAGCTCTGTGGAAACTATTTGACTTTGGGGAAATTCAACTGATTTAGTGTGCCCTTTCTACCATACCTAATCATTTTTACATGCTTATAAACTTCAAACCCCCCCCTTATAATACATTGTAACTCATAGCTTCTTTAGTCGGGCTCAGTAATAACCACATTAAATTTTGCACATGCACCAAGAAATACTAGGTATGCTCATAAGTAGATTTTCCAAATGTGCATTTTATCTCCTACCAAGTTTATTGTATAAGTGCAGCAAACCCCAGGAATATGTGCTAATGTTTTCCCTTCTACTACTAGAAGAAAGAGAAGCTTATTTTAAATAAGTCCAACATTTCCCCTCCTCCTATCACCAACCAGTGTCTCTTCTTGATGGCTACCCACCCCTTGCCTTTTACATGATTTATTGTCGGCTTCTTCCACCATCATAAAGCTGCTACTTTTTGATTAATTTGCAGTGAGGTTTTTCCCTTCCGTCCGGTTAGCTTGTGGCTTCCCTGAGCTTTTTCACCACTCATTATCCTTGTCCTGTCAGCCCGGTTCAGCTTCTTCTTTCTCAGTTCTCATAACCACAATCCACTTGTATTTTTGGCCTGGTTTTGGATGCTTTCTCTTCCTGTGTCTGTGGCTTGCTTTCTGCCGTATGTATCTGTGACACATTTTTTTTTTTTTTTTAATCACGCTACTTTTTTAATGCTGCATCGGGTCTGAAATTTTACAACACAAAATATTATATTAGTACTTTTCCTCATTCCATTTTGCTACCGACATTATTCCCTTTCCATCGTATCACCCTACCTTTCCTGGCGTTTTACTGCTGTGAGTCCTCAGTTTTTGTGCCGCACCAATGAATCAACATCCTTTATTGTACTGAAGCAATTTGCAGTGGCCACTAGTGAATTGCACTTCTTGGCTACTCCAGGGAAAGACTATCTGTTCTTTTTTTTTTTTTATTGCTTCTTGTTTCCACTAAAGAAAAATCACTCCGTGTAGAAAGTGATACAAGACATAAAACCTAGATTTATTACAACTCAAGAATAGTGGCATTTTTTGTTTGCTTTTTCTTTTAGTTTTTGGTATCATTTAGTTGGGGAAAAGTTCAGAAAGACAACTATCATTCACAATTTTGATTTGTATTGTGCATTTGAGACTATATAATATAGTCTATAGACTATATAATGTGTTTCATAATCATATTAGTGCATTAAAAATTAAGCACAATTGACTATATGAAGACATTTTGGTAAATAAGAAATTGGCATGATTAAATATAATTTTTATGATAGAATTGAGGCAAATATATGTCAGTGAATGAAATTAAAATTCTATTTCTTATATGTTTTAATATTAAGTTTTTAGCTTATTTCATAATATATTTAAGTATTAGTTAGGAAGACCTGTCCATGTCCAAAACAAGGTAATAACAACAAGGTAATTTTTTTTAAATTTTGTTTCATTTTTTTGTTTTTTTCTACATTATCAGCCATCAGTTTCCTTTTTGGACAAACAAATGTTTGAAAAAAAGAGTTTTCTATAATTTTCTTCTAAATCTTTTTTTTTTTTTTTTTTGCAGTTTTTGGCCGGGGCCTCTGGCATATGAGGGTGGCGCCTTACTACTTTGAGCCACAGGCGTCACCCTATTTTCTTCTAAATCTTTATCCTACTTTACTAATTTTTCATAATAGTTCTCAATTTCATTCACTAAAATGACAACCAATGGATGAACCAAAAAATTACCTTCTAATCTATTCTCTTGTAAACATTTTTAACCCTAGAATTTAAAATCCATTTAATTCTGTAGATATTAGGAAATTTTTGTTTTTTTCTCTGAGAAAAGCACATTTATCTAAAGGGTGATCTATTTGGACACTTTTTCTTTTTTAACTTCTAAACCAAAACCAGTTTATGGAATGTCGCAGGATCTGATTACCAAATTCAACTAACCCTTTCTCAACTTTTTGTACTTGACCCCTTTGTTGTGATGGCTTCACAACCTGTTGTTTATAACAGTTCTCTGACCTTGATATCTTCATATTCTGGTCCTCTTCCTTCTATTACTATCATGATCTAGTGTTTTATTTATGCAGTCGTACTGTATGTGTTGGTAATACTTACGCAGCATCTTCCTTCTAATTTTTTACATAGTTCTCTAGGTAGTAATTGCTATGTGTTGGCTGTAATGGTCTACAGTTTTTATAACACACTAAAAGTTGAATTTAACCTTACCGAATAGCATTATTCTGCTTCCCTTAAATCTATTCCACGTCCTTATTTTATCATCATTAATAGTACTAAGGTGCAGCCAGTCACTTAACCTGCAGAACCAGAGCTTTCCCCTTTTCCTTAGGCCTTGAAAACTGCTCACTCTGAGTATATACAAGGTTCACTATTTCAATAAATTGTCAAACCACAATTCTTGTCTCAGCAATTACCTTGGTGGTTTCAGCGTGACCCTTCTACAAGTCAACCTGTTCGTGTTATTCTACTAAACCACTGAGTTTTGCCCCATGGTCTTGTGGATGGAGAAAGGATGCCTTTGAATGGCAAACAAGACCTTACATGATCTGATCTTCACTAACTTTGTAGTTTTCTGCTACGGATTCCATTTTTCCTTATAGTCTGTTGATATAGTCTGATTATCTTTGTGCATAGTTTTCAATCCATCTTCTGTGTTTCTCAAAAAAAATCTTGTAACTTATATCCAACAAAATTCTATATATTTTCCTTATCCTCTGCTAACTAAGATTGTTAATTGTTAATTTACCTCTTTTTTTTTTCTATTTTCCTGTCTCTTGTATACATCTCTAAGAAAAAATATTTAGATGAAATATATGCATGTTTTATAAACCACATTAAGGAGCAAAATATGTATTCAATTCATATTGACTATAATTTCCCCTTACATTCATTTCTTCTTAAAAATATCCAGTCTTTTAGAATTTTTCATCCATTTTTGTGGGAAAAACTCTTTATATTATAGTTATAAATGCTAAAATAATGTCTCATGAAAATATTGATATTTCCCTGCATTATATGTAGAAACTGTGTAATTTTAATTTTATGTCATCTCTTGATATTTGCCATTGGTAAGTGTATGTATCAATCTAAGTCAGAATTCATTGTCCATGAAATAATGATTCATAAGAGTTTTTCATAATCAAATAAGATTGCGAAGTCTGAGATAAAAGTCAATAGATGTATTTTGCTACAGGGAATTTTGTTACCATTACTAGCTTGATGTACACATTGAATGTTCACGAGGGAGGTGTAGACCAATACAGTAATTCACAAACGTATTTGACAAAAGTTTAGGGAAAAATATTGCCTTAAATGAAATGAGTGTCTCGGAACTATTATCATGTATCACCAGTTTTGAAAATGTTGATCTAATTTTTATCCTTGTTTCTAAAATGCCAAATAACCTTTCACAGGCTAATTCAGTTTATGAATACAAAGCTAACTTCCAGTAGCAGATGTAAGTATTAGAAAATATTGCCCCAAATTAATCAACTTCATGTTGGGGAAATGATCAGAAGATTATCACTCCTGTCATTCTCAATAACCTATTACAGTTGACCCCTGAGCCATATAGGTTTAAACTATGCTGGTTCACATATATGCAGATATTCTGCTGCTTCTGCCACCCTTGGGCCAGCAGAACCAAGCCCTCCTCTTCCCTCTGTTTCTCAGATTACTCAGTTTGAAGATGGGTATGAAGACATTTAGGATGGTTCACTTCCACTGAATGAGTAGTACATATATTTCTCTTTCTTACGATTTTCCTGGTATTTTCTTTTCTCTAGCTTATTTTATTGTAAGAATACAGTATACAATACATGTAACTAAAAACATGTGTCAATCTACTTTTGAGGTTGTCAGTAAGTTTTCTGGTCAATATTAGGTCAACTAATAAGCAATTACATTTTGGGAAAGTCAAAGATTATGCATAGATTTTTGACTACATGGAGAGTCAATATGTACTCAGTAACCTGTGTTAGTCAAGGGTTAACTTTATTTATTAAGGGTTATGAGTTTTATGAAGAGAGAAAAAATCTTAACAATGGGGCCATAGGTTAACAAGATGGCAGGTGGACTTTATACAATCCTCTGTCTAGTATTAGTAGGTAAGAATGTTCTACAAGTGGTGGCAGTTTCTGGTGGTGACCTTCCCGCTTAAAACATGATCCCTGGCCTTAGCCCTAAGTATGGAGCCAAATGTGTACCAACATGTTAGAGAATACAAAGAGAAATAGCTATATGGATATTTAGACAATTTTGACAAATGTGGCAATTAAAAAATCAACTATATGTAAAATCTTTCATAGCACTATTATGGAGCTAGACACCTTCAAATGGAAACCTTAAAATTAGTCAAAGCAGGTGTTAAAAAACAAATGCAAACATAGAAACAAAAAATTGACCTTATCCAAAAAAGGAACAAGCGCTTTGGATCACTTTCTTTTTTAAGGAGGATATATTTTGCTATGATTTTTCTCTGGGAAACAGCTCATGGAAAACATCATTTTGCACTTACTGGTATATCCTTTTGAACCCAAGAGTGGAATCATGGCTCTATAGCTGCACTATCCTACTGAATCCTTTTGCACTCATTATCAACCCTAAGACCTGCATTCTCAGTCATTTTAGCCTGTTCAATCCTCTTTCAAGAAATTGAATTTTCAGGGCAACAAAGAAAAGATAAACACTCTGAAGAAATTGAAAATAAATGGTTTTAATATTTTTGTTGAAAGAGATAGAAGTTATATGTCTTAGATTTAATTGCCCACGTCGTGTTATTTCTGCTGTACGTCACTCACTGTAAGGTGCTCTTTCCACCACAGACTTCTTCTTCTTCTTCTTTATTATATTTATTCTTCAATGATGTCTCTAGCTCCAAGCAAGAAGACTAAACACAAGGAGATTTTATTTTTACAACATACAAGATTAAGTATTATTTTAGCAGGAAGGCTTTTGAGGGAATGTTTTCATTTTACTTTTTTTTAACCCCAAATTACTGCAATATTACCTTTAAAAATGCCTTTTTTAACGAATAAATACATGCATATAAATCTATACATAAATAGATTAAGCTACTTATGAAACTTGTTAGAGGTACTATATGTTTTAAATTTATTTTAGATACAGAGCAGAAGGTATTTGTGATCTATATTGGTTAAGACACAAAAGAAATTAAATAGACTGAGTCATATCCATGAAATTCTGATTTCGGACTGTTTATAAGAACCCATAACTTTAACTTAGCGTTGTTTAGCATTTTTAGAAATTGTTTTTTAAAGAAATTGGTGGTGTATTCATGCATACATTTTAATTGAAGGAGAAAGAGGGAGAGAAAGGGATTGGGAGGAGGAAGGGAGTTACCCAGCACAAATACTAAATAATTCATTTAAGTTGTTCTGTACATTGAATAGTCGGTGACTGTTTACAGACAACAATAATTTATTATCTAATACACAAAATTCTTTCACATTTGAGAAATTTCAATAATATCGCTTCTCGGCCTTTTGGCTAAGATCATGTGGAGAAATTTCAATAAAAAAAGATGTGTATTAATCCGTATGGGGAATAAATTCCTGAAATAGCCATTGTTATTATATAGGCAATACTTATAATTATCATTCATACTTAGTAACCATATCATGGACTCTAAGGCAAAATTTTGTGATAAAGCCCAGGCATGGGTACACATGTAATCAACCCCCTGAATAATACATAAGATACTACATTATAATACATTTTATTATAATTTGCTAAGAATTTTCTTTTGTACTTAATAGCACTGCAGCTATAACTGTATAACGAATTAATTCTTGTAAACAGGTCAAGGTAGGCTTTAGTTTTTTAATACAATTTTGTTTAAATGATACACCATCATATTTAAATAAATAATGTTGTGTTTGGCTTTTAGCCTGGAGCACAGCTTGAGTTTCAATAAACAAAGCAATATTGTAGTAAAGAAGGGATTTAAATATATTGTTTTCTTTAATGCTTGCATTTTCTATTCTTTTGAATTTGTATTGCTGGCCTTGCATGATACATTTATAACCCTGTAGCTGTTAATATAATATTCATATTATTCAGGGAATAAAGCAAAATACTTTTCAAATGGTGAGAGTGTTTAAGAGCCTCCCAGGGACAGGATATCTGTGTACTTAGAACTGAAATTTTATTTTATTTTACTTTTCCCTTAGCTTCTAGTTTGTATCAATTCAACATTCTGTGAAGACCGCCCTGACTCAGCAAGTGACCTTGATATTAGGTATGTGGGTAAGTCAATTATATGTGCTGTGTAGATTGTCAGAGGTCACACTTTAAACGGCAATTAAGTGGTTTGATTTAATTGAAATAATGTGTAGCTTCCTTCTTAGATTTGGGTTTACTTTGAGTATTTATATCTGATTAACAATAAAGCACTTTAAAGTAAAAAGCATATTACTTGATAATTCCTACGTATCTTTGCTTATACAAGAGAGAGTAGAACAGAGCAAAAAAGCTCCAGGGTCACAAGGCTCAGAAAAAATGGGAGTACTACGGAAGAGTCAGATAATTACTAAATTCACTTTGTCACATTTATTCACATGTTTTAGACGCTGTTGGACAGTTCCTGGACTTTTCACTCTTATTTTTTAACCTTAAGATTTAACTCTAGTAGTAAATTTATTCTCTTGCTCTATCTTTTGATCTTATATTTGCTCTTTTCCACTGTCAAAACACATGCATTAGTCTCTAATAATATTCTTTTCATATTGCTAGAAAATTTAGTTGATTTTCTGGTCTCTAATATCTCTTTCTTATAAATAATCATTAATAGCGAATAACATATGAAAATACTATATTAAATAAATTTCAACTCATATAGAGTGGCACATAATCCTTTAAAAATATTTTAAGTCAAATAAAATTCTCCACCTTTTAGAAACATGGGTGACAGTTCCATGTTTCTCCTGGGTATTGCAATAAGTAAAAAACAGTTCAAAAATGGAAGAAAAGAAAGGAATCTGCAATGTTATAATGTAGTTACACATGATTAGCAATAATACAAATTTATGAAATAAATATACATATTACAAAACAAAAATATGAACATATCAAGAAGTATAGAAAACATCTAATAGGAACAAACTGAGAGTCTAGCACAAATGTCCTTCCCTAGATTGGAGGTAGTTATGGTAGATATTACTACTGTTGGCCACCATCTTGTTCCCCTCTATTCCCGACATTGAAATGTCACAGTTACTTTGACAAGGTATGGCCAAGTGATGTGCTCTGCCCAGTGAAATCTGAGCAGCAGTGGCATGTGGTACATACAGACAGAAGTATTTAAGAGATGTTTCCTATAATTAGCATGTGCATGATGTAATGAAGAAATAAAACGTGGCATTTTTAAGATATTGATGTTTTTGAGTCAATGCAGGTATATGGACTGATAAAGTACACCAACATCTACTTTTTTGGCATCTAGGAATGGGGAAAACATATTTTTTGCTGCTTTACCTGTTTCTTTGAAATGGCATCTGTCTTCAAAATATAAAAGCAATGATATCAAATTCATTAAAATGTACACTTAAAAGAGAGGAAATTATATAGAAGTTCCGGAGTTTCCCATTTTAAAGTGATAATATCTGGCTTACAAACTATATGTGACAAACGATCTCAGTCATATTCAAAACAGCTCGGTTGACCAAAGTATTTTCTAAAACCAACATCAATATATCACCATTGCATTTTTGTTTACTTATGCATTTATTATATGAGAAAAATTTGCTAAATTGTGAAACATCATAAAGCCATATGACACATTTTAGACATTCTCTGTTAAATGGCACAGTGGATCATCATTCTTGTTTCCAGCGTTCGGGTGTTAGATTGAGTCAAAAATTTGGAAAGTTTTTTCATCAATAATGGATGAATCAGAGATTCCAGTAATTCATTTATCCTACATTCATTAAGGTCTTATTACAGAGAAAGTCATAAGCATAAAATAATCTTGAAAATCAGAAAAAGTACATTTTGAAAAACGGAGGTGAAAATGCTATGTGTGGAATGAAATTTGAATGCCAGACTTACATGGTTTATTTTATATAGATCGATAAGGAAAACATTTCATTAAAACATATAGTTTTGAAAAGTGGTATGGCCTTATCCATGAAGTGAAAATTATGGATACACACTCACTGTCTTAGAAATAAGATGCTCATAAATCTATTCTAATTATTCTAAGGGAAAAAAGTTAGCTATATGTGGAAAACCTTTAAGTCATTTACTTTCAACTTAAAAAAATTAAGTTGCCATAAATGAGCTAATTGCTAATATGTAATAAAGTTGGAAATTGATCTACATTTCTTTTTTTTCCCCCTTAAGCTATAGCAATATTCTAGAGTTCTCATGTTAAAGGTCAAGTGCACTGGAGCTATTTAGCCTGGTTAAAATGCTGCAGTACTATTGACAGGCTCTGTGGCCTGCGGAAGTGTATTTCACATCCTCCTCCTCAGCGCCCTCATATGTTAACAGAGGATAATTACATCACATCTTCCACTGGCTATTTTGAAGATTAAAAATAGTAGGACAAAGCACAAACCCTATCACAGAATAAGAGCTCATTAAACTTTAACTATTCATGTTGGTATCTACTTGAATAAGAAAGGATTATGGTGAATGGTGTTTTAGAATAAATACATTTGAACGCACATCTAATTGCTAAAATCTATCCTTTTGTCATCATAATATAATGTTCCTCAGAAGAATAATGTTTGATGGTGTAATATCCCCCGTAGAACTGATGGTCAGCTGCAGCATCTTGTCCTGATGATAAATTGTTTGCAATATTGAATTATCACTGGTGTTAATTTTAAGTGTTAAATTTCTTTAAAAACAAATAAAACTAAAGAACTGAGCATCAGCATTAAAATTACACTGATGAGATAGAAACAACTCAGTTTTCTCTACCTCTCCTCTTTTATGGGGGTCCTATTTTAACAGGGGTACAAATATTTTTTTTATTTTCTCAACTCATTTACCTGATAAGCATTTTCTAAATTAATATAATCATTCACTTTCTGGCCACACAGCCCAGGTAAAGTAGTTTCTCTTTTTCTGCAGATGCAGAGATAAATTGGAAATAATGTTTGTCCCTAAAAGGCTTAGGGATATAACAGAGGGTAGGATGTAAACACATGTAAAATTTCATGAAGCAATCATTAAATAGAGATGTTTACAAAGGAAGGATGGTCATGTTTCATGAGTGAATTATGTAAGTCTACAAAGGAGATGCATAAACTATTTCTTGGTTCATGAGGAGGAAACTTCCAGGATGAAGGGCAGACACCCAGAGGATTGACTGATTTAAAGACCTGAATTCCTGGTACATGCAGCAGATTATGCCAAGGCAGACAGGCAAGACTCTGCTGTATCTAAGAATCAGTAAGTACTGGTGACAGGGGTATGAACAGGAGAAAGTGGCCAGTGAGTACCATAAAAGGCCTCCCATCACCAATTAAAAATATTTAATTTTTATCCACTGAATTGTGAAGAGCTATTTGGTGTGTTTATGAAGTTTATGAAGTCTACCATGCTAGACTGTAGCATGGTACTGGCACAGAGAACAGAGGACCCAGAAATAAAATAGTCCTCATAGTCACATGTGATTTTAGACAAAATAGATAAAAACATATGCTGTGGAAAAGAATCCCTATTCAACAAATGGTGCTGGGAAAACTGGATAACCACATGTAAAAGACTGAAAAATGATCCACACCTCTCACCACTCACAAAAGTTAATTCATGATGGGTAAAAGACTTAAATCTAAGGCATGAAACTAAAAGAATCCTAGACCCCATAGAAAAATTAATTTTTACCCACTAAATTATGGAGAGTTATTTGGTGTGCTTATGAAGGCGATGTGATCATATCACAGAGACACTGAAGCAGCACTATTGGAAAACTTTAATTAATTGAATAAGGAGAATGAACAAGGAGGATTTGTTTTCAAAGACTTATAAGTTACTGATCTGGACTAAGTAGTACTAACTTACACGAAATCTGAAAAACAAAAAAAAGTAAACAATAGATTTGCTTTTAATGAAAAAAAACAATAATCAAACCTTAATCATTAGACTATGTAATTTGGCTTTGTCACCAGCTCTAACTACTTTTCTATCATTTTTCAGAAAAAAATATTTGGTACTGAAAGAGTGCCTGGGGAGCTGTACATATGCAAAGAAAATATATTTGGTAACAAAAGAATGCAGTACTCAGAGCACTTTGCTACATGGCGGATGCAAGAACACCAGTGATAATATTCAGGACTCACCAGACCCTTAATAAGTACTGTGTGATAATTATTACTGTAATAAAAGGTAATCTGATTTCAACTCTTAATTTTCTAAACAGTTTAAGTATGACTTTTTGAGGTAATAGTGAGATTGAACACCACCATAAAACGTAACATAGAATTACTATTCCATTTCCAGGGGCACATCGAATGAATTTATAATAGGCTAAATCTAGAAGTGACTCATAAAAGGCTAGGTCTCTGACTTTACTGTTGAAGGACCTTATGTAAGTTACAGCACCATGTAGCAAAGTTATTCTCAGTATAAAGTTATACAAAGAGAGGCAGAGACTATCTCAGGTTAACAAAATTCCATTTAGCACAATACAGTATATACAGAAACCTAGTAACATAAAGGGAGTTATGACCAACTCTATCATGTTACCACAGAGACAGTTCTCAAAATCCTCTTTTATTTTCTAGCATAAAAACACACATGATCTTCTTTACATTTTCTCTATCACCTTTGTGTAAGTTTGAAAGTGTTTAAAAAATTAAAAGAAACAAATCAGTAGTTCTGAAAAATCACTGAAAAAGTTACCACATCTAATTTTTTGTCGGCAATTAAAAAAATATAGAAGAAGAACATTTGGGAATTAATTTTAGTTATGCCTTGATATGTGCTTGAATTTTATGGTTTACCTTCCTTAATACAGGAATTTTTTAAGTATTAAAAATCTTTATGTTTTTAATTTTTTTCCTGTATGACCTAAGTGATTAAAGTTTCAAACATAGAATATAGAAAATGTAGCAATCCAGAATGACTTTTTTCATAGAAATTTTTGTATATTTATATTCCTATTAGGTTGTTTAAATCAGTGTTTCTCAACCTGGGGGTTGCAACCCCTTTGTAACAAAGAAAATACATCCTGCATAGCAGATAGTTACATTACGATTCATAACAGTAGCAAAATTACAGTTATGAAGTAGCAATGAAAATAATTTTATGATTGGGGGTCACCACAACATGAGGAACTATATTAAAGGGTCACGGCATTAGGAACAATATACAGAATAAAAAGTTGTGACTTCTATACATCCATCACTCAAAGACTCTAATTACCCCCATAATGTTTTGAAAGTTTTTTTTAAACAGCAAAGGGCAGCCTCACCAGCATCACATTTGCACTCGCTTATCTTGACTTTTTCCCTTCAATCTGATATGATTCATTTGCCTTTCTTGGCTTTTATGACTACAAACATTTTGTTGCAAAGTAATACTATTGTAAGATATCTCTCTATGTGCGTTCAGGGTGTATTTCTTCACAATTCAATTCAGGTTATGCACTTGTTACCCCATGCTCGGTATTTGTCCCTGAGTCTGAATCAATGACCACAAAGAAGGAAGACAAGTGGTTTGAGGAAAAAGAAGTTATTAGTTTGCTTGCAAATGAGGAGAGTGGCAGGCTAGCATCTCAAAGACCTCCAGAAAAAGAGGACTTTTAAAAAGGGGCGGGGGGTGTGGTTGGGTTTGGGTTATACTGGTGTCACATGCGGTGGCTTTGGACTAATTGTTACTGAACCATAACCAGGGAGTTCACTTGGTTATCTCAACCTTGTCTCTGATGAAGTTAATCTCATGATCTTTGTCTAGACAATATTGTGAAGCCATCTCCCATGGTTTAGGGTAATAGAAAATAAACAACAAAGAACATTTTGTGCTCCTTTGATTATTACCTTTGGAAAGAAATGCTGGTTTTAATTCACCAAAGTGTTGGAAGAGGTTAAAAATACAACTTATAAAACACTTCATTACCCTTTGACTTCTGTCACATATTGTTTGGCTCAAATACTTCAAAATTAATATTGTTATTTCAATGCATTCTGTCAGGTGAAACAGAACACACAGTAGACTCATTGCTTTTGAGGCTAAATTAGGTTATTTAGTCAGAATGGTGTCTGCTAGATTTCTCCATGGTCAAGTGATATGCCTGTTGTAATTAACAAGTACTTTAGGGCAAGATATTTTGAGATTATGTAAAAATCTCATTTTTTACCCCACCTTCCCCCACTAGTCCATTGACTTTTTTTTTAATGAATTAATGATTAGCATGATGGCTGTCAAATACTGATTTACTAATTCAGTATTTTGTTCCGCACTTTCTAGTGGTGTTCTGTGATAAGGAAGGTATTTTTCTTCCTTGCTTTTATTTATTCTTTGTTAATATTACTATTGATTCATAGATTTCTGTTTTATTCAATGAAGAAGAATCCAATGTTAGTATTTTTATGCTCTGATTACCTTGGATTTGATTAGCAGAAGTGGCTTAAAGCTGGCTCCTCTGTTATTTTCATACCTACTCTAAATTCCCTACTTTTATCACAAAAAATTATTTGAAGGTCAAATTATTCTTTCTTTGCCTTGGTCTTGGAATCAAACTTTTTCCTAAGGGATATGCAAATCAAGGTCTGAGCGCCAGGTGTGTTTATTACTGCCCCCAAGTGTGCTCAGAGGATTGAAGGATGAAAAGATGAACAAGGGTGGAAGCAAAAAGCAAAAGCGGGGAAAAGAGAAGCTCCTTATACCGATGTATATTAAAACATATTGAAGGTGTCATGTGATTTTATTTCTTTATATATTTCAGTCTTCCCCTCCAAAAGCAAGAACAAATGAATGTTCCCATGGTAACATTGATGTTTTATCTATCAAAATTTTAAAAATATATATTGGTTTAATATAAAAATCCAGTTCCTAATAAAACATAGTAGTGCTCCCTAATCATCATGGATATATCCCAATACTTCTCATGGGTGTATGAAATAGTACCAACCATATATATACATATATATATATATATATATGTATGTATATATATAACTTTTATGTATATATATAACTTTTTAATATACATATGTATATATGTAACTTTTTCTATACATCCATGCCTATCACAACATTTAATTTATAAATCAGATATGGCAAGAGGTTAATAACTACTAATGAAATAGAATGATTATAATAATATACACGTTGTATAAATATGTTCTCTCTCTCTTTCTCTCCCTCTCTCTCTCTAACTAGAATTTAGCCTGGTTGGTTGATTCACATCTAGGTGGGACAAAGTAGGACAGTGCAAGATTTTATGACATTACTCAGAATGGCATGCAGTATAAAACTTATAGTTTATTTCTGTAATTTTCCATTTAATATTTTTGAACCATGTGTAACTATAGGTATATTAAGCCGTGGAAGCACGGATCAGAAGTAACTATTGTACCACTTATTAACTAAAAGAAATATTTTTGAAAAAATCTGGGAACATCATGATACCAACTTCAAAATCAATTTTTACAAACCTCTGATAATCAAAAGAGCATGACTGGCATAAAAATAGACATACCAATACCAGTGGAACAGAATATAGAGTCAAGAAATGAGGCTGTACATTTATAGTTAGTTGATTTTTTTGATTAAGGTGCTTAGTCTACAAAATGAGAAAAGAGCAGCATCTTCAATAATGTGTTACAAAACTGGATATCCAAACATGCAGAAATGAAGTCAGACCCTTATCTTACCCAATCTCCAAAATTCAACTGAAAATGGTTTGAAGATTTAACTGTAGGACCTAAAACCATAAAGCTACTAAATGAACACGGAGGAGAAAAATTCCATAACATATGTCTGGGCCATGATATTTTTTTGACCCCAAATAACAAGGAATAAAAGTAAAAATAGGCAAAGTGGTTTTCATCAAAACTAAAATGTTTTTGCACAGCAAACAAATCTAATAACAGAGTGAAGAGATAATATGTATGGAGGTCTGGAATTATTTTCAAATCATACATTTGATAAGATAGTATATTAATATCCAAAATGTATAAAGCAATTGAACAACTCAATTAAAAAATTTAAAAAGAGCAAAGCACCTCAATAAACATTTCTAAAAAGAACACATACAAATAGCCCACAGGTATATGAAAGATCAGCCAGAACTGAAAGATTTGGGTCTTCTCATATCTTTTCCCAGCATGCATCTTGCTTTGTAAATTTCCCAGAATACATAGGAGTTTTCAATGCTCTAATTTCCCCAAGAAATTCTCTCGTCTTCTTTTTGTTTTAGGTGTCAAGAGTTTATCCTATACTTTATCTGTAATTATTATCCTATTCTTTCCCTGTAATTATTATCCTATACTTTTCCCATAATTATTATCCTATATTTGTCATAATTATTGTCCTATACTTGCACCGTAATTATTTGTCTCAAGGTGCTGAGGATTTTTTGCTTGTCTTAAAAGATTTCAAAGGAATAGTGCTTGCTTTTTACAAAGTATATTCTATGTTAGGTGTAATAAATCAGTCCTCAGATATCCCCAGACACATTAGATAAGATGAACGCATTCTTTGTTTTTCAGGTATGCTCTCGCTGTCTGGAAGCAGACACCACATTCATGGTGGGATGACAGCTGCCATCTTTAAGACCATCACTGAGTCATGGGGGGAGGAACAATGGCAAATAGAAATGTTACAAGGATTTCTTAGTATTTTTAAGTTACATTTTATTGATTAAACATTTGCTTTGTTGCTGTAATCCATTGTTTCCCAGAGTCAGAGTCATAAGAAAGTTAATTCTGATCTCGTCTCTAATTTCTTTTTTTTTTTTGAGTTTCTGTGAAGGGATAGGCCATGGAAGCTGCATACTCTGGCATTTGTGCTGGCATCCTCTAAACTAGCAAGTTTTATAAGTTGTTACCCAAAGATAGACAAGCAATATATTGATTCAAACTAAAATTAAGTTTCATGTGTTAGGTTTACCTTATACATCTCTCATAATTCTTTCAGAGTTGTCATCCTCCTTGCCTGCTTCACTCCTCTGCTCACTTCTAACACTGCTTGTCTTGAGCTTTGTTGTGATAACCCTTCATCCTGGACCACAGAGCCACTATTGTATGAACTAATGCAGCAACTGATAAGTGATTGTATGTCCCTAAACCAGTATGCAGACTTGAAGCCATACACCAGACGGATCAACTATTGACTCTTCCATCACTTCTGGACTTGGATAAAATCCATACTCTGGGCTAAAAGAGCTAACTGATTTAAGAACTTAATGACACAACTTGTAAGGCATGGCCTAAGGACCTTTTGAGTAAAATCCCAAGTGATAGAAAACAACAAAGTAACACAACATGAAATACCAAGAGGATGAATTGCCTTTGCTTCCTCTTACCTGTGGACTATTCCACAAAGCAGTGATGACTCAATGGAGACATCATTGAAGGTCAAGCAATCATCTGTGCTTGACAGGAAAAACAGCTGCCTCATACATTCATTTCTAGTAAGTCTTTATCCTTTCTAGCCACATTCCTTTCCCCACCCCATTTCTGCTTCACTGAGATTTCACTCTTCAGTAAAATTATAGCATCCCTGTGTTTCTTTTTGAGATTGTACTCTTCAGTAAAATTATAACATCTGAATGTTTCTTTCAGGCTGTTTTCTACAGAACTTTGCATAAGGCCTTAAATCTACTCATCTATCTCTTAATGCATGTTGTACTTATGCAAGTGTGCAAACCTAGATTCATAACCATTCTGCATCATCACTAGCCATTTTAATTCCACACACTGTAAATTCTCATTAGTAATATATCTTTTAGAGCTTAAATTAGATCAGCTATTATTATTAGAACACAGCTAGATAAATGTAAATTTATTAAATTTACCTACTCAACACGTATTTATTATGTCCTGGGTATTTTGCAAGATACAGCACATACAAATGGATCAAAAAGCCACGGCTGGTGTCCTTGAGGGGCTAATAACTACAGAAAATTGCATGCATATTAATTGCATATTGCTCAGCTCCCAGTAGCATTACTATTGGAGACATTTTTAATTACTTCAAGTCCAATCAAAGAGTTGCCTCGTTACTTTCACTCTTTGCCACGTGGAAAACAAAATTTTTAGACTGATATTTTCAAAATTATGCAAGTGTCCATAGATGGAAACACCTCAGAATAGGAAGAAACAGAATGACTGTAGTATGATGAATAAAGAAGAGAAAGAGAGTGGATGTGGGTAGGACTCATGAAAATAGAAGCTGAAATAGTCTTGTTATGACACTGAATGTTTCAGTAATTTTTAAAAATTTACTTTACCTCATTACATCTTCAGATAGAGGCTTATTCATTTTCTCTCTGATGCAAACCTCCTTCACAAATACTTAGGGTTGATTTGGAACAGATAACCTTTCAGCATATGCTGTAATTTTGTATTTGTTCATTTGTCTATAGATTTTGAAGAGGAAGCCAGCTGAGTTAAAAGGTTTTCTGATTTTTCTCACTTGATTTCATTAACATTTCCTCTTCATTATTCAACATACCTAAGACAGAGGAATGGAGTACCGGAAAAGAGATGCAGAGGGGAGTCCCGGGTTCACAGGGACCAGTTTCAGGAGGAGTGTTTGAGTTACTTGTTCCTGAACTACAGATGATTGTAGAGCACGTCCAAACTGACTGTGTACCTCAGGGGCACAGAAATTAATGAGAGGATAAAATTGGGTATTTAGCCTATGGACTTGAATCAAAGCCTTGTGATCTTTTTCCAAGTTACTTAAACTCTCTGCACTCCGGTTTTCTCACCTGAAAAATATCATTAACCATAGCCTGCTCTCATAACAGCTGTTGTAAAGATTTGGTTACAACAGTGTTTGGAGTAATGCACATGGCCAATACACGTCAGCTGCTATCATAAAATCAGCCAACATAAACAGTTAATACATCAGAAGGAAGACTCCAGGTTTGTTAGATTGGGAGAGTAAATACTGATACATTGACATATATGTATATATACACAGATAAATGAGCACGTATATGTATATATGCACACACACATATATAATTGCTATTTTTTTCAAAAGCAGAAGGTAAAAGGTAGATCTTCCTGTGCATGGTGTATGCCAGAAGCAGAATTAAAAAGGAATGTGTAATGTTAGAAAGATTAATAGGTTATCCTTGATCACAATAAAAGATTTGGCCCTTTCATATAAACAACTTCAAAATTCTGAACTTACAGATATTTGTACATAATTTCAGACATCCAAAGGAAACCATAACAAAAAGTCAGTAACCCAGGCATTTATTTATGAGTTATTCAAGAGAACAGATAGTGGTCATTATGTAAATCAGCCTAAATAATCTGTTCATTAATTTAACAACTATCATCTATTCATTTATTTCTGTTGATGGAAGCCACATTGTTTCATGATAATGATCAACACCAAGATTAAAAGAAAAAACCCCAGACACATTTTCAAGGTTTTAAGAAGACTTAGAAAAAACATTTCAATGGGAATAATCAAATTGCCTTATCTTTTAGAAGAAGTTTTGTTTTAAAGGAAAAACTGAAATTGGCTTTATGCATTATTTTTAAAATGGACTGAAATACTGACATATCCAAAATTAAATCTGAGGGATTAAGAGACAGAAATATAATAAATCAGCTTATTTTAAAGGCTGTTTCTGGTAATATTGTAAAGTAAACAATGGGAATGTTTGCTGTGTGGTAAATATAATAAGGAAGAAATAACTTTAGCATATTCTTGTTTCTATTAAAATTTCTTCATAGTCTTAGGAACAATAACTTTCATCTATATTTATGTTTTTGCACTAAACACGAACTCTTTTTAATTAGTATAAAAACTAAGAACTACGTGGATTAATCAGATAAAGGAGAGTACATTTAGACCATCAATCACTTTTAAAATGAGACTTCAATTAAATCAGTTAATCTGACAGAAACATTTTTGACACATTCAATAAATTCTCTTAGGAGATTTCACCTCAGGAGAAAACTCTTTCAAAATAATCTTAAAGATAATTTTTAAGGCTGACTTTAGATATTAGCTTCTGTTCACCAAATATAAGAACACAAATTCAACCTCTACCTTTTTCTCTTAATCTAGTAAGTATTCTTTTTGCAGTTTTTAAAAATAGAGATTTTGGTTCGGTGCCTGTGTCTCAACGGGCTAAAATGCCAGCCACATACGCCTGAGCTGACGGGTTCGAATCCAGCCCGGGCCCGCCAAAAACAATGACCGCTGCAACCAAAAAATGGCCAGGCGTTGTGGTGGGCACATGTAGTCCTAGCTGCTTGGGAGGTGGAGGCAGGAGACTCGCTTGAGCCCAGGAGTTGGAGGCTGCTGTGAGCTCTGATGCCATAGCACTCTATCCAGGGTGACAGCTTGAGGCTCTGTCAAAAAAAAAAAAAAAAATAGAGATTTTATTATACTTTTAATTTAAAAATTAAGACATTTGAAATCAAAAAAAGAAAAAAATGTTAATTTAAATTGAGATTAATACAGGAAAATAAACTATAATTTGGCTTTGTTTTACTCTTGCTTTAATTAGGCTTCAAGCTTGTCTCTGCCCTGTTATAGAAGTTAAGGCAAATAAGAGAAATAAGAAAATTATTATACAATTCACAGTGGTTGTAAAGTAAAAACTAGCTTGTTTTACCAGGCTCAGATTTTATTAACTAAATAAGGACTTAAATTATGCACATATTTTAGATTGAATATTCCATCTGGTTCAGCAAGAGGCATCAGGGATATAAAGATATTGTTTTTGCCAAAACGTTTTCACTGACTGCTGGGTGTGTTTTGACTTGGTCTTTCCTTAAGCAGTGATAAGATCTATCATTGTGTAAGTGAACAAAAGACTAAGGCCAGAAATTAATTCCCAACTTTTCTCTGCAGACTCAGGAAAGTGTCTGAATGAGTGACTAGCATGTATCAGGGACCTCAAGTGGACCAAAGAATTAGTAAGATAAAGTCTTTGGTTTTTATCCAAATCATACTAATTTTGAGTTATTGGAAGATAAATGTGCTCTTCCACTTCATAGTCACCAAATACTTTCTTCTTCAAATTACATAAAATCCATACTAACTGGGTAAAGATCGGAATGTGCATCTTAAACGTGTACGTAGTTAAATAACCACTTTTTCACCACGTCGAGGTAACTAGAAGAGGTTGCACAGCTACTGTAATAGTCTGTAACTTTAACACTTAGGATTAAGGCATTTTTTAACTTAGAAAATTATACAATATGAGTAACCAGCAAAAGTATTTAATGTTCTAATTCAAAAAATGATATGCAATTTTGTGGTATTAGAGATTACTCGTGTTACTTTTTATATTATTGTTTTAAACTTGCTCTTAATTTCCAGTTTCAACAATCTATACTTCCCTCAACTTTTCTCAAAAATCTTACTGCAGTCCAGTTTCTTTTTTACAAACTAATAATATATTTTCTAATATTAAAAAATAGTGAGTAGTGGATATCTAATCTAGTCTAAGACCTTCTGATAGAGTTCTACTTATATCTTGGGCTTTAAAAAAATTTACTATTTGCAGTATTGTTGATACAGAATATAAATCCTCACAAAGCAGCTTAGTAAGGTAGACTTCAAATAAATTAAATATCTAAATTAAAAAGTTAAAATTGTAGAAATAAAGGAATTATGGCAAAGAACCACATCTTCTCCAAATAGTATCATAAAAAAATAGTATATTTAACACATAGAAATAAAGAAAACAATAAAGAAAACCCCATTAAAAGAAAACCACCTAGAACAAAGGCAACAAAGATGACTTTTGGGGAAAATCCATTCAAAATGTCTAACAACCAATAAAAGACTGAAACCAGGAAAACACAAGAAACTCCTGTGACCAAGAGCTTATTGGAAAAGTAAACCAAAGATACAGTCAAGATAAAAAAAGAGAAAAACTAAGTCACTTCTTAATAAACATGAAAAAGGTGCCCTGTAATGAGATGTTTTTAATACAACAATGTTCTTAGATAAAAGTAAAAGTCTGGGAAATGATAAATGATGCAGATATGGGCCTGATGCGGTACTCAAGTGAGTATAGAACACTCCTGTGTTCTGGCCATTCTGGAGAACAAGGAATATTCAGATTGGTAGTGCTAAAACCCTAGGACAGGGGTTCTCAACCTGTGGGTCGCGACCCCTTTATTTATTTATTTATTTATTTTATTAAATCATAGCTGTGTACATTAGTACAATCATGGGGTACAATGATAAAAATATATGCTGGCTTCGTATACAATCTGAAATATTTTCATCAAACTGTTCAACATAGCCTTCATGACTTTTTCTTAGTTATTGTATGAAAACATTGTGTTTTGCATTTCGTAAGTTTCCCCTATACCCTTCTAAGATGCACCGTAAGTGTGATCCCACCGATTACCCTCTCTCCACCCATCCTCCCCTCCTCCCCTCCCCTCCCTTACCTTTTTCCCCATATTCTTGTGCTGTAATTGGGTTATAGCCTTCATATGAAAGCTATAAATTAGCTTTATAGTAGGGCTGAATACATTGGATATGTGACCCCTTTTTAACAATGAAAATACATTTTGGCATTAGGAAGGTTGAAAACCACTGCCCCAGGAACTACCAAACCCACTCTTGCATATGAACCACAGAGAGAAATCCACAGCACTCCGTAAGAGTATATGTAAATGAATATGTGCCACAGAGCAGTGTGTGTGTGTGTGTGTTTTATAGTAGGAAGTTGGAGAGAACAATTATTTCCAACAATGAGGAATATAGACGTCAAACATGAAGGATGCTTAAGCAGGGAATGGAGTGACGGCAAGTTCACATAGCACCATGGATATGGTGTTAAAACATAGTAGTGTGCTTAGAAATGTGTAAAATATGCGCACTATATTAGTTCAGAAAACTAAAGGAAGACACATCAGACATCTTTTCAATAGTTGTTTATGAGAGGGGATGGGACAGGGAGTGAGAATTGAGAGTGAAATAAAACACGACAGTAACCCAGGATATCAGTGAAGTTGGGCAGTGGACAAAAGCATATGATTGCATACACATGCCTAAAGCCCCCCAAAATAAGCATGCCTATGATAAACTTTACAAAAATAAGAAATGATGATCTAGGAGTATGTTAAGCATTTAACAGGGACTATTGACCAGCTTAACTCAAAATTACAGAAATCATATACCAAAATTCTGTGACTGTTGGTAATTTGAAGGTTAAGGGCACCTGTTGTCCAGAACATACCATTTTGGTTCTAGATTTATGCTAATAAGAAAAATCTGAAGTTGAAAAAAATATTTTCTATTCTTCTAAGTAGAATAAGAAAAAAAAGTAAAGGCTGAATATGGAATTCAGAAACACAAAACTTATTTTTTTAAGTTTTTGCTCACTGTGTTATTGCACTTGCTATAAAATGCTTTCTTTAAATGAACATAAAAGCTGTTTGGATCCAGTGACATTTTAATGCTAAGCAGTGAAAGCTCTTCTAAAGCAGCACATTAAAAAGCTACAACTGGGGGAAGTCAGCTTTTAATTAATGAGCTTCAAACTAGAAAAAAAAAATCAGCTACATAAAGACACACTTAAGCTCACAGTCCTCGGAGAGAAAACAATCCTCGTTAGTGACTAAATCGTTAGGGTTTGGAGTCAAAAGAGCTTATCAACCTAAGATAATTTAAATGTGAAAACATATTGCTTTGATTGCAATTACTACCTAGGTTTTGATGATTAATCTCCACGAGATATGCTTTGTGTACTTGCATATATAGGAGAAAAAAAGAAAGCAAGGAAAAATGCCAGTGTTTTAGGACACAATAATATTTAAGCTTTAATTCTTGACCTAATTGTAACAAACATAAAATTTCAATTTAAGATTTGCCTGAGCCAGGAGGTGGAGCCTTTCAGCTGTCCCTAGGTATTCTAGAACCCTAGTCTGGTCAAACTCAAAATCATCTTTTATATTATAATGAAATGATGCACCAGTTGAAAATGATAACGAGAACTTATAATATGTGAAGGCAAGCTTGGGAAAAATAGGGATCTTATAACCAACAATGCAAATGGCAAGGCAACTCTGTTTTGTCTTTGTCAAATATTAATATGTGTACTTTAATAATCTTAATTGGAAATTTGTAGGTGATATACGAAGAACTATAAAAGTGCTGGTGGTAATTTCCTATGAAGATGATTGCATTAAAAAAAATATACCAGTAAAGAATGTGATTGAATTTCAGGGGAAAAAGGTTAATTGTCTATGAAGAACAGATTTCTTGTAAGAATTTCTAGCATTCCATGGTTTATTCATTGCTATAACATATTGGAATTCAGAACACATGTAGTCTTTTAATTCTGATTGACCTGCCAATAAGGACTCTATCAGAAGTTATGATAAGTAAGCATCATTATTCAAGAATACTTCTACTGCAATTGACCTTTCAATTCACATTGGAAGCTTCTAAAAGTGCAAACAGTTACTAAGCTCATTTATGAACACCCAATTCCAAGTTTTTGTTTATGTATTTATTGTTAGCCAGAGGGATAAAACTTCATATTATTACTATAGCCTTCTCATTCTGCATTACGTTATTTTATAGATTTATTTTTAAAATGGTCTTTATTACACAGTAGAGTAGAAAGTATAAATTTCCCACATACCTCATTTGATACCCAGACACGGCCTTCTCTAACACAGTGGTAAATGTGTTGTAATCAATGAATCAATATTTATTCATCATTTCACTCAGTGTCCACGGTTTAAGGTTAACTCTTTGTATTGTACATTCCAAGACTTTTTATTAACGTGTGATGACATATATCCATCATTATAGAATTATATAGAATGTTTCCTCTGCCCTAAAAATACTGTATTCCAGCTAGTCACCCTTCCATTCTCCCCAAGCCTTGGCAACCACTGATCTTTTTACTGTATTAATAATTTAACTTTTCTGTAATGTTATATATTAACAGTTGCAATTATACAGTATAAGGGATTTTCATGTTGGTTTCATTTATTTACTATTACATGGCTCACTATGAAAATTTTGAGACAGACTGTATTGTGGTGAATTATTTCACTTCCAAGAAACACAGTTGAGAGTCTTTTCTGATTCACCTAAGTGTCAACATGCTCGGCTTATCAGTGTTGCTGGAAGGGCTTCATGTATTTCCATCCATGTAAATTATATGTTTATTAATTTTTGACTATCTCAAAGATTTGCAAACATGCTCATATGCCTGTAAATTTCCTCCATGTCTTTTCATGGCTTGCTAGTTCATTTCTGTTTAGTTCTGAACAAAAGAAAATATATTTGTTTTGATGTGCCATGGTTTATCTATTCACCTATTAAAAATTACCTTGCCAATTCTGAAGAAATCTGCTATAAATATACATGCAGAGGAATTCACCTCAATCGTTAAATTGCACACGAATCAATATGAGAATAACCAATGGGTGAAATCACTAGCTCCCACCATGAAAGTAGAAAAGTAAGGTGCCAAATTATGGAGAGTTAAATTTATTTCCCTCTTTTGGGGAAGACAAATTACACAGATTTTCTGAAAATATTGAATCTAGTATCACTCAATAAATTCTGAAATTCATCTCTGTTAACTTAAACCTGAGCTTCTTCATCAAGAAGAAGAGGAAGATAACTTTGACCTTGGATGTTATACAGACTTGATTGAATTGGTATTAATTTCAAGCATAATGCCTTGCACAAATTGGTTTACAAACATCAGTCGAATTTAGTATTGTTCATAACAAATAAGCAAACAAGATTGATCCAAAGTATAATTTTAAAGTAATTGAATTAATTTAAAAGTAATTGAATTGATCAAATGTATTTCCTTCAAATTATTCCTTAAGCATTCTCCTATCTCTACCTGGATTTATTTCTCCAGAAAGTATGTTGCCATGTTTTTTATCTCTAAGTACATACTGTACGACCTGAAAAACTGATTAATTATTTCAATGAAATACAATGTTCACTAACCTATTACCTTCATTGAGTTCTGGATTTGTTGTATGACTTTTATTCCATGAATCTATGCTATGCTTGATTAATTTTGAAAATTTAATAGTGTGTACTTATAATTAAAAATTATGTTAGAAAAATTTAATTCATGCCAATGTGGGCTAAACAAACCAACCCAAATGTTTAGTTTGCCTAAGTTCTACCAAATCACATAGGTATAATAGCATGGAATGGTATCATGAAACAAAGTTAAGTAGAAGTCTGTTATAAAAACTAAATTCAGAAAAAAAATCCACAAAAAATGAAAATTCAAAAAATCTAAGTTTTAGATTTATTGTCCAATAGATCTTTTTCTCTGATATTATTTCTTAGGAAACGAGAATAGTTGCTCTTTATTTATCCATTTCAAATA
>CAUYRH010132878.1:0-30191 GCA_963574655.1 Perodicticus potto
GGTGCATCTTAAAAGAGGACAAGTGAAAATTACTAAATGTAGAATATAAATGTCTTCATATGTGATTAAAAGGCCATGAAGGCTATGTTAAATAGTTCAATGAAAATATTTCAGATTGTATATGAAGTCTGCACATTGTGCCCCATGATTGCACCAATGTACACAATTATGATTTAATAAAAATTAAAAAAAAAACTCCTTTAACAAAACATTAGGTAGTCATTGGTATGGTTTTAACTGTAGTGAAAAGAAGAATGAATTAATCTAAATTAAAAATCAAAATCAGAGATTAATATTTTTTCTGCTCAAAAATTTTTCAAAGAAATAAAGATCTTTCTAATTGTAGCGAACCCTCTAAATTTGTATAAGTCCCTCTGGAGACTGAAAATACTGCTAAGAAGAAGAGAAATGTGTATGACTTAGTTTATTTCATCAATCAAGAGTCCATGTTTTTACACATTTTAATATCTCTAACATCAGGATGTGGATGGACATGGTGGCTAATGACTGTAATCCCAGCCTTGGTGACATTGAAACAGGAAGATCTTTTGAAGCCAGGAGTTCAAGACCAGCTTTGAGTGAGACTGTATCGCTATTAACAACAACAACAAAAAATTAGGTGGGCTTGGTGTCACGCGCCTATAGTTCTAGCTACTCAGGAGGCTAAGGCAGGAGAATGGCTTGAGCTCAGCAGTTCGAGGTTCCTGTACACTGTGATCCACCTCACTGTGCTTAAGTCTGGGCAAGATAATGAAACCCTGTTTCTTTTTTAAAAATTATATAAATGAAATCAAAATGTATCTATAATCAATGTCAGTTTACAACTTCCAGATTCTTTTTGCGGCAATGTAGAATCTATCTTCTCAGATTTAGTGAAATTGCAATATCTGAGGAGTATCTTTTATTTATTTATCCTTTTTAGTTAGAAGTAAACTATTCACTCTTTCTACATTCTTTGAAGTTGAGTTGAAGAGAGGCATCCTTTGTTCTTAATTTCATAAGTTATTTTCTTTCTTTTTTTTTTTTTTTTTTGTAGTTTTTGGTTGGGGCCAGGTTTGAACCTACCACCTCTGGATGTGGAGCCAGCACCTTACTCCTTGAGCCATAGGCGCCGCCCCATAAGTTATTTTCTTAAATTTTTGCAAATAAGGTAATTGTACGTTCTTTTTTTTTTTTTTTTTTGAGACAGAGCCTCAAGCTGTCACCCTGGGTAGAGTGCTGTAGCATCACAGCAACCTCCAATTCCTGGGCTCAAGCGAGTCTCTTGCCTCTGCCTCCCAAGTAGCTGGGACTACAGGCGCCCACCACAATGCCTGGCCATTTTTTGGTTGTAGACAACTTTGTTGTTTGGCCACCCGGGGCTGGATTCGAACCTGCCAGCTCAGGTGTACGTGGCTGGCGCCTTAGCCCGTTGAGCCACAGGCGCCAGGCCAATTGTATGTTCTTATATGTGCTAGTTAAAACTTCAGAAAGGCTCTTACTCTAAAAATATTTGATAATTAAACAGAAAAATTTAAAGTTGCATCAAATACATGGTTCTTAAAATTGAATGTAAGAATAAGAGTACGTGATGGGAGAAATGTATAAATAAATATGATTTTATGCTCAATATCCAGAAATTTTGTTTTTGGTCTGGTAAAGTCCATAATATATGATAACAAAATATCCAAAGCACTGTTACCTGCTGGGTGTAAGAAACATAATAAATAATTGCAAAATTTCAAGTTATTAATATCCTTTAGTTGCAAATTTCACTGCATATTCATATCCTAGGAATTGATAATGATTCATCAGCTTGCAAATGTCTCACTTTTTGTGTAAAGTTTATTTGTCAGAAGGGCTGAGAAAAAAGAAGCAATATGATAAAACTAATTTAAATATTTCATTAGAATTAAAATAAGCCCAAATTTAACATTTATGTTTGCGTGCCTGTTAATCATTGTTGTTTGAAGCCTTTTACAACTTTTTCTTTCTGTTGAAAACACATATTGGCTGACATTTCAAGATACATATATTTTACAAAATATCTGATTATTCTGTTTGATGTCCTGAAAACCTTAAAGTTTACCTTTTTTTTTTCTTTTTAGCTTACATTTCTCTTAAAGAAAATAACTGTGATCTTCCTCTCTCTGGGGGAAAACTGTCAATGAAGTACAAATCTGAATTTCTGAAAGTGTTTTTCACCCTAGTAGCATTCGCTCACCCCTGGTAGTGCATAAAAAGTGATAGAAACAAGTGAAAGAATTAAAAATTAGTAAAATAGTACTTGTCTGTATACATTTTCAAGCATCCTATATCAAGACTATCAATATAGTTTTACTCCATAACAAATCAATGATGAGGCAATAACTTTTCAGAGAAGCAGCTTTGGGCTCTAAGGATCAAATCATCTTGCACTTAAGAAACTCCCCCACCTTACGTCTGCTTTTTCCCATTTATATTTAAAATGCATTTTAAACTGGTTAAGAATTATAAGATAATTTGTACCTTAGAAGCAGGATTATAGTAGGTACTCAATAATGATTGGTAGAATACATAATGTGTTAACTCACCGTGTTTGAAATCTCTGTAGCACATTCCAGCTTTTCATAATCATACAGAGAAAAAAAAAATCCTCCCCCTTTTTTTTTCTTTTTGAGACAGTGTCTCAGTATGTCATACTTGCTAGAGTGCTTTGGCATCGCAGCTCACAGCAACCTCCAATTCTTGGGCTTATGTGATTCTCTTGCCTCTACCTCCCAAGTAACTAGGACTATAGGTGCCCGCTACAGTGCCTGGCTATTTTTTTTGTTGCAGTTGTCATTGTTATTTAGAAGAACCAGGATGGGTTTGAACCTGCCAACCCTGGTGTATGAGGGTGGCACCCTAACTGCTGAGCTACAGGTGCTGAACCTATATTTCTTTATTATTACTTTGGCTAGGCTCAACAGGCACCGAGCCTCACCACAAATTTTTGAAAGCAGGTATAATATAACTAAGCACAACATAGCATCAATTTTCTAATTTAATTTGTATATCACTTGATTGCTCTCTGAAACTCTTCAGTATTTCTCAGTCCTTTAAAAAGAAAAAGGAGAGAGTGGAGATGGTAGAAACCCTATTGGTATTCTATCCAATGTTTGTTCCCTCCATTTTTTCCTTTATAATATTGGCTTTAATAAACATCTAATTCAGTTATTTATTTTGTGTTTGTGTGCACTAAGTTAGGGAGATGATTTATTTAAGCCTATGACCTTCAAACTTTAGCATGCATCGAGATTCCCCAGGGCAGCTGGGAAGGTACAGGCTACTGAGTACCACTTTAAGAGTTTTCCACTTCAGTTGGTTTGAGATGAACCTGAAAAATTCCATTTGTAACAAGTTTCTAAATGATGTTTGATTTATTTTAATTTCTTTAGTTTTTTAAAATTTGTTGACATCTAACATGTGTCATTGTGTTTTTGACAGAAACCAGGTGGACCTTGAAAAATGACAATTTTAACATTTTAGCTAAATACTTTCATTTAACAAAACAAACTCCTTACTGTGGACTGCTTTTGGGTGAGATGAATTCCAGGAAAAATAAGACTATTTGAAAAATCAAACTAATTATTTATTTTTCATTATTTGATCAAAAACTCAGTTATCTTTGTTACCGATATATTTTTATTGTTTCTCCCATAGATTCTCAATACTATGAACCCACACTTCTACTTCTTTGTTCATTGTAATCACTCACATACAGTTTTTGATATTCTAGACACCAGGTTTGAACTGACTACTATCTATCTTTACAAAGTGATTCTGACAAAATTAAAGAATAGATATAGGGCTGATCTGGAAACAATGAGACTTTTAATGTATGGGGAAATTAGTAAACTCAGTTGTTTGACATATGATACCGAAACCTTTCATCCTAGATAGTAATGATGACTCTTTTAGTAGGAGTAATTAACATGTGTCCTTTCTTGATACTCTTACCCAATACCTTATTATTTCTTATCTTTTATTAGGTTAACAATTAGGTTTGTAGTCAATCAAGCCTGTGGTTGACTCTACCAGGAGAAAAGATGAGGAAATTAACCTGTCTCCTTACCATAACCAGTATCATTCTTTGAGTTACACATTTTTTTCTGAGAACACTAATATTCAGGTTACTTTTTATCACCAGAAAGCTCTATAATAGATCACAAAAGACATTAATATGATATACTCCAAGATTAAAATTGTATTCTGTAGTGCAATTCTCATCCTAAATTGTGTCCAGATACCTCACCCAATAGAATTCATCACAGGTTTATGCAGGACGAATGTCAATCACATAGAGATGCTCATGGTTTAAATTAGGAAAGTCTCAGGAAGAAATTAAGAATACAAAATGTAATCTTCTTTCCTTAGTAAGTAAAAGTGAAACATGATCAGTGTCTAAAGTAATTAATTACAGATTCAAGAAAAATTAAAGTCTAGAATAAAAATTTCCAGTTGCTCATTCATTTATCCTGCTCTGTTCTTGGCCAGAGTGCTGGATTTTTTTTTTAAGCTTGAATAGATTTGGGGTTCTTTCAGCAGCAAAAATGGATCATCTTTACATAGACTGAGTATGGTTTCTTCAACACTTTCAAAATTTTAATTAATCCAACCCCCAAATTAATTGATATTCTTTAATTTTTAAGATTATTAACAGTATTAACTCTTGTAATTTTGATACACAAGGTGCACAGTATTTATCCCTACCATAACTTTTAGGAAAGCAATTGACACCCTAGTCCTTAGCTTCAAGGCAAAACTGATGTTCCCAGGACTCAATACTTCATATAAATCAAGCAATCGATGCTTATCTTTCCACAGGAGAGAATTAAGGGTATCTGTGGGAAGGGTCAAGCCATAATAACTTTCTCGGGTCCAACCTCACCAGTTCACCTACCATAGTTGCCCAGCAATCATGAATTACAAACTAAAACTCAGAGTGGGGGAAACATCTCACCAAGAGACTATGACACAACATTTCCTTTATTTTACTATTTCTTTGGGGAGAACTTCTCTTTGTATATTGTGTCTTCTCTCTGAGAATGGCCTCTAAGACATTCCTTTCCTGCAAAGTTGAGAAATGTTTTATTATGGCAACTACAATCATCAGGAATCATTTGATATATACCTTCCTTCCATTCAACATACTCAAAATCCCTTAACGTCTATTTTCTCGCAGGTTCTGTATTTGGTACCCAAGGCTGCACTCCATTATTTCAGTCTTCTTTTTGAAATCTTGCCTTTGTTTTCTCTTCTTTAACATTGTCTTTCATTCAGCTTTTCTTATGGAGCAATAACTAAAACAAGTCCTTTTTTTTCTTTTTATCCTATGTTTGCCAACAGATAGATTCGGTCATGACTTCTTTGGTATCTTTATTTCAATACTTTTCTTTCATATTGTAAATTTTCTTTAAAGGAAATCTCTCTTTTGCCTTCTCTTCCAAGATGTTTTTACTATGGATTATATTCCTATCACTCCTGTCTTAGGAGTTGTACCGAAAAGTACTTTTTAAAAAACTGATCCAGTTACTATCTGAATTATTGAGCAAGCCTATTTAACAAAGAAGAAAATTTCCAAACACAGGCCTATATAATAATTTGATTCATCTTTCAGTGTAAAGTATTTTTATTAAGGTATTTTCTTCTTCAGTCTAAAAAGATGGAATATTCTCCATGTTGGTAGTCTATAAAATGGGGTATGTGAACCCTAGCAGCTACAGGGAAATCCTCCAAAGGGGTGGAGTCCGGCTTCTCATTTTGATGTAGTCTCTTTCCTTACTTTTATAGGCTTCCCTTTCTCTATTTCTCTACTTGTAGTGGTCCTCTCACCTTTCAAAAGGGAGAGAGGATTTTCCATCCTAAAAATTGCTATTATTTTTTGCTCTCAAAGTAAAAGGAGAGGTCCTAACCATGGAACAATTCAAACAATGTATTTTAAAGAGAAAGTTCTTTAGTGAAAATTCAAGATTTTATAATTCTACATTAGTGCTTTTTGAATTCAATATCTTTTATAAAAAGCATTTCTTAGAAATGATGTGGTTTGATATTTGTTGACATATTCTAAAATTGGATATTTTACATAGTGTGAATGGTGAGACTAATAACTTTTGTTGTCCATCTACAGCTTACTTTCAAGGAAGTGTTGGGTAATAACAGAGCAAGATAGCATTAGTTACAAATTATGACCAAGGAAATGATTTTTATTGTCTTTTTTTTTTTTTTTTTTTTTTGAGACAGAGCCTCAAGCTGTCACCCTGGATAGAGGGCTGTGGCATCACAGCTCACAGCAACCTCCAATTCCTGGGCTCAAGCAAGTCTCTTGCCTCCGCCTCCCAAATAGCTGCGATTACAGGCACCCGCCACAACGCCCAGCCATTTCTTGGTTGCAGCCATCATCGCTGTTTGGCCGCCCCGGCCGGATTCGAACCCGTCAGCTCAGGTGTACGTGGCTGGCTCCCTAGCCCGTTGAGCCACAGGCGCCGAGCCGATTTTTATTGTCTTTAAATATAAAAATTCTTTTAAGTTATTTTAGTGCTTAGCCATAGTATCTATTATTTATTACAGTTTTTTAACAGAAAATACAACATGGATTATGACAGTTATTATTTTAAATAAATTTAGAATATTTTAAGGATCATCAAATATTCAAGGCTATGCTCCAGAAAATTCAACGATAGACATTTTGCATGACTTCATCTAGATTCAGTGAATGTGTTTTAATCAGGTCTTAAAATCTATTTAATCAAATCATATGAAAAAATACTTATCTACTTATAATCAAATTATCATTTTAATTCATCTTATGAAAAGCTTAACATTTTCTCCAATTTATATTAACAAAAACTGAAAGCACATCTGGTCTTACACTCAGTATATAACTTATTTTTAATAGTAGTTTTTTTTTAATATCAAATAATACATAGAGACAGCTTAGTGGTGATGTTTTACTTGCACAAAATGAACACCAAAGGCCAACAGTTATTCGTTGAAATTTACTTAATGAACCTAATGCCCATGATCATACTTTTTCCTTTGGAAAACTCTATATAATTTGAACTATATATTTTAGTATTACAATTTAAATCACAGTAAACAAAACATTAGCTTACTTCTTTAACTTATGTTGCTAACATAGAAATTGTTTACATCAGACACCTTCAATTTTAATTTTGATTCAACTAATTTTAGCAATCTATGCCAAAAGTAAACTCCATAATTTCTGTATCAGTGGTTTCTATGCTCCTCTACATAATGTTATACATTTACAAGAATAATGTCAGACTTTTTTTTATAACCTAAAATAATTCTGATTGGCTTGTCAGTTTGACAATGAAAATTGGCTTTGTTAATTCATTTGTGAATTCATATTCCATATATCAGAAGAGTCATACCTGTAGCTTTAGTGTTTTGATAAAAATATAGTTTAAAACTAATAAAACTATTTTATCATGTATATTTTACTGGTAAGATATTTTGAAATTATATTTAGTCAACTTTCAGCACTTGTGAATATAATCAACTAAGAAGGGTCTCAAAATGAAAGAGGGAATGGGAGGAGGGAGGAAAAGTGGTATAAAGGAAGGAAACGGGGAAGCAATTAATATCAGTTTATCAGAATAATTGTTATTTCATAAATTATTAAAATAACTCATTATTCTATTTCCCAGCAATTAAGAAAATACCTTTCAAGACAGGTTAACAAGTTATTTTTGTAAGTGAGGGAGTTTCTAGTTTCTTTTACATCAATAAAATTAAAAGAGGTACTAATCAACGTGTCAAATGAAATATGTATAAATAATTGTAGCATTTAATCATAAATGACCCTGTGAAGTTTTACATGCTTCTTAGAAGAAGAGATGTGTTACTACTATTAAAAGCAACATAAAACAAAACTCCTTCCTTTATCTTTTTTTATGATTATAACTATACTTTATCAGTGTGTACATTAGTACAAAACATGAGAAGAGAACTGAAGTTAAATTCTGTTTGATTCTATTACAGATAAACAATCATCTATTATGCAAGAATTATTTGAAAATCCAAGTCATAATTATCTCAATAAGAGATTTAGTCATTTTAAGTAATGTTTGATAGGTAATTGTCAAATTTTATAATATACATATTTTTAATTTATTTTTTATTTTAGAGTATCATAGAGATACACACATCTTGGTTACATATTTTGCATTTGTACATTTGACGTTGGTGTTATAAGTGTGCCCTTCATCCAAAATATGTGCACTGCACCCACAGGTGTGATTTTACCCTCCTCCCTCTGTCCCTTCCCCCATTCTAAATATCCTTCAAGTTTTACTTCCATATGTGCACATTGGTGTAAATCAACTGGTTCCAATTTAGTATTGAGTATATTTGGTGTTTGTTTTCCGTTCTTACAATACTTCATGTAGAAGAATGATCTCTAGTCCCATTTAGGTTATTACAAAAGATACTAGATCACCATTTTTTTTTTATGGCTAAGCAATATTCCATGATATACATGTACCACATTTTATTAATCCATTCATGTATTGATAGACACTTGGGTTGTTTCCACATCTTCACAATTGTGAATTGTGCTGCTGTAAACCTTTGAGTCTAAGTGTCTTTTGATAAAATATATACTCTTCCTTTGGGTAAATGCCTAGTAGTGGGATTACTCGATCAAAAGCTAGGTCTACCTTTAATTCTTTAAGATAATGTCATACTATATTTCACAGAAGTTGTAGTAGTTCACAGTCCCACCAAAAATGAATGAGTGTTCCTTTCTCTCCATAGCCGTGCCCGCATGTGACGCTTTTGGACTTTTTGATATGAACAATTCTCACCAATGTTATGTAATAACTCACTGTGGTTTTGATTTGCATTTCCTTGATGATTAGAGCTACTGAGCATTTTTTCACATGCTTGGACAATAGAGTTCATGTCTTTTACATACTTTTTTTTTTTTTTTTGACTATTTGCTAGAGTTCTTTGTAGATTCTGGTTATTAGTTCTTTATCAGGTGTATAGCATGCAAATATATATATTTTCCCATTCTGGAGGTTGTCTATTTACTCTATAGATTGTGCCCTTGGCCGTACAGAAACTTTTTAATTTTATCAGGTCCCATTAGTTTATTTTTCTTGTTGCTCTGATTGCCACTCAGGTCTTCTTAAAAAATTCCCTTCCCCAGCCAATATCTATGAGAATTTTTCCAATGCTAACATTTAGAATTCTTATGGTTTCATGTCTTAAGTTTAACTTCCTTATGCCTCACAAATTAATTTTTGTGAGTGGTGAGAGGTGCAGATCCTGGTTAAGTCTTTTACATATGGCTATCCAGTTTTCTCAGCAGCATTTATTGAATAGAGATTCTTTTCCCCATTGGTTGCTCTTTCTTTTCAAATCCTTTAGATGATTCATTGGATTGCTAATTTGTGATCTTTCTGTCTTTTGGGTGTGGGTATTTAAGGCTATGAGTTTTCTTCTCAGGACAGTTTTTTCTCTATGCCACAGATTATGACAACTTGTGTCCCCATTGTCTCTTTGTTCAAAGAATCTTTTGATTTCCATCTTTATCTCTTCATTGACTCCAGTGCCATTCAGCATTAGGTTGTTTAGTTTCCATGACTTTGTGCAGGGATGAGTGTTTCTGTTGGAATTGATTTCTAATTTTATTCCACTGTGGCCTAAGAAGATACATCTTATCATTTCTATTTTTGTATTTGTTGACACATGTTTTGGGGCTTAGGATGTGATCAGTCTTAGAGAATGTTCAATGTGCTGATGAGAAAAACATATATTCGGTTATTTGAGGTTAGAATGTTCTGTAAATTTCCATTAGGTCCATTTGTTCTAGAGTTTAGGCCCATTGTTTCTCTGTTTATTTTATGTTTGGAGGATTAGTCTAGTTCTGTCAGTGGGCTATTGACGTCTCTGCCAATTATGGTGTTGTTATTTGTTACTTTGTGTAGTTTCAGCAAAGTTTGCTTTAAGAATCCTGTTGCCCCTCTCTTGGGTGTATACTTGTTTATGATTATTAAGTCTTCCTGTTGGCTTGTTCCCTTCATCATTATATAGTGACCATCTTTATCTTTCTTCACTTCGCCGGTTTAAAATCTACATTATCTGATATGAGAATGGCTACACCAGCTTTGTTTTGGTTCCTTTTTTGCATGGAATATTGTTTCTCAACATTTTACTTGGTATCTAAATGAGTTCCGAGTGGGTTAGATGTGTTTCTTGGAGGTAGCAGAGCCTTGGTTTGGATTTTCTTATCCATTCATGCAGCCTTTGTGGTTTTAGTGAGGCATTCAAGCCATTTATATTTATTTAAAGTGTCAATACATTTGGTGGATTTTTGTTTATCCTGTTGGGTAGATTCTTATTGCTTTGTTCTACCTCTAGAACCACAGTAGGGTCTGGGCTGTGAACTTTAGCTTTTGGATGATTTTACATTGGTATGGGTGTGTCACACTGTTCATGTGTAATGCAGATCTGATTACTTCCCAAAAGGCAAATCTGGTCTTCGCAAATTCCCTCAGCAATTGCTTGTCTACAAAAGTCTTTTATTTCTCTCTCATATACAATAATTAGTTTTGCAGGATACAATGCCCATAATGCTGGGCATTATTCTGTTTTAGAAGACTGGGGATGGGTCTCCAATCCTTTCTGGCTTGTAGAGTATTCAGTTGAGAACTCTGGGGTAAATCTGATCAGTTTTTCTTTGTAAGTTACCTACTGTTTTTCCCTTACTACTTGTAGGATGGTCACTTTCACATTTTCTTTGGCCAGACTAATGATTATGTGTTAAGGTGGTTTTTTCTTTATAAGGAATCTCTAGGTGTCCTTTGAGCTTCTTGTACCTGGATATTTAGAGTTCTAGCAAGGTCTGGGAAATTTTTCTCAATAATTCTCTCAAATAAATTATCCAATCCTTGGGTATTTTCTTCTTTGAGCTCCCAGATGGATGCCTATGATTCTTATAGTCCTCCCTTTTTTGTGGGTTTTGTTTGTTCTTTTTATTTCTTTCTTCTTTTTCTTTGTCTGACTTACTTAGCACAAAGGTATTATCTTTAAATTCTGAGATTCTTCAGCCTCATCAAGTCAGTTCTTAAGGCTTTCCACTGTGTTTTATAATTCCTGAATGTATTTTTCATTTCCAGCAGTTATTTTGGTTTTTCTTAAATACTTTGATTTCTTTAGTGAATTTTTCATTTATTTTCTACATGTCTTTGTGGCTTCTTTTTCATGGGTTTCAATTGTATCTCCTATTTCCATCTTCTCTTCTTTCTGATATTTTCATCTTTTTATTCAGGATGGTATCCATTAGTAAGCTGTAATTATTTTCATTAGGGGGTAATCTTTCTCTTCGATTTTTCTTATTTCTGGCGTTTTTTCACTGATTTCTTCTAATCTCATCTCTCAATTGAGAGCCAAGAGTGATAGGATTGGCTCCATGGGCCTGTCTTTGAGACCCAGAAGATTGATCCCTGCACTCTGTAATGCTCGGTATTACTGGTAAGTGTGGATCAGCCGTGCCGTTTGTTTGAGTTCAGAGACACTAGTGGGCTATACCATGGTTCTCTCTCTGGGGTATATTTGTGTAAGCGAGCCTATATTGAGTTTTTCTGCGTGTCCTTGGTAGACTCTTGTGCCACAGGGGGAGTACTTGAGTACTCCAAGCTTGAGGACGACCCTCGTAGCACCTAAGGGTTTCTTAATCGTCACCATTACTGAGATGGGAGAGTAGCAAGGCAGTTTGTGGGGAGGTTTCCTGGGCCTGAAAGGCTTTACAGAGCTTTGGGGACGGGAGTGGGGCTGAGATGTTACTTTTCCAGCCACTAGATAGAGTCACTGGCAGGCAGGTCAAGGCAAACTCTAGGCCAGCAGAGCTGTTCACACGGGAGAGACTAAATGCTCCCATACCGACTTCTTTTCACGCTTAACCAGCAGTGCAGTTTTTCTTGGAGGAAGTGTAGGAGCTCTCCGAGTAAACACTCCTTGGACCACCACACACCCACGAGGGTGGGGTCAGAGCTGCCTGCACGAGGGAGAGGTGGATGTGCGCTCAGATGCGCCGCAGGTCTTTCCTGCCGCCCGGGGGTATACCCGCTTCCAGCCTGCTGAAGCTGCTGCTCGGCGCTTCCCAGGGCCGGGTGCACAAGGCAGGGCGCACTGACCAGCCCCATTTTGTCTCCGCCAGACTGGGCTGGGCGTCCGGGGGATCACGTAAGCCCAACCAGTGTGCAGATGGCCGAGGAACCGGGGGCGGGGAGGGACGGGGTCAGGCTAAGGACGCTGGACGCTGCTGGTGCCGGGAAAGAGTACTGGGCAGGACCAGGAGGAGATGCTTTGGGGTAAGGGTCTGACGAATGCCTGGCCACGCACGCCGAGGTCTTAGCTGTCCACGCTTCACTAAGGGCCCGCCTAGGAATTTGCCAGAACTTTTTCAGACTGGGATCCTCTACGTTCGGGCCTGGCTTGAAATTCCAAGAGATAGCTGGGAAAAGCCACGTGTCAGTCTGCCGCCTCCCCTGCTCAGAGTGCAGCTGAGAGTTCAGGGTGACTTCAGCTGGTGCCTCGTCCCTGCCGCGTCTGTGGTCCAAGGATGTCTCTGCACAGACTTCAGGCAGGACCCTGGCTGGGGAGGTAGGAGGTCTGAGGGGCTGCAGGAACAGGCTGCCACTCACCCTGCACCGAGCCCACTGGCCCAGTGTTCCCAAGCTCCAGTTTACCCCGCTTGCTTTGTTCCCTGAGCACTCACTAATTTTGTTTCATGTGTCATCCCGTCACCTTCTCTCCACACTGGGTGTCCCAGGTCTCTTCTCTGCGATTTCACGATGCTGCTATGGAGACACGAGAGCTGTACGAAGGCCGCTGCCCCCCACTTTTACTCCTCAACCCTGGAGTGGTGTCTGGGGGGAGGCTGCCTCTGGTCCGCCATCTTCCTTCCTCCTCCAAAGTCTGTAATAGATTTTTATTGTTTTGACAGACTGAAATTAAGACTAATTGTAGTGACAATTAAATAAAAATATTTCTTAATTAGGGTCTATGGAAAATACAAATTTTAATATTTTAAATTATATGTATATTTTTTGTTGCTGGGACATAAGATGGATGATCAACAAAAGTTATCCCGGCATGAAATATATTATTTTGGATAAAATCATGTGAGAGAAGTAGAATTGAAATATACCTTCATGGAAATAGGAAGTGATATCAAATTTTTCATTGTTAAAAATCAAGTTTATTTTATTTTTGAAAGATGATAGGTCACCATGGTAGTTTGACAGATTTCATTGCTTCTTGTTAAGCAGAATTATTTTATTTTGAAATCTCAATACCTGTAATATACTGGATTCATAGTCTTCACGATTGTTTTATTCTATGGCAAAATTTAAATGTCAATTCTAATAATTTGAGAAGGTACATAATTTTTAAGATCGTTTTAGACATATGTGAGCAAGGACAAGATTTGAAGCCTGCTAGTTTATGAACTAGTGTTCCCATTTCTTCTTCTTTTTTTTTTATTATGCATTTATTTATTTATTTATTTTTTTGAGACAGAGCCTCAAGCTGTCACCCTAGGTAGAGTGCTGTGGCATCACAGCTCACAGCAACCTCCAATTCGTGGGCTCAAGCAAGTCTCCTGCTTCCGCCTCCCAAGCAGCTGTGACTACAGGTGCCCAAACGCCCAGCCATTTTTTTTTTTTTTTTTTTTTTTTTGGTTGCCGTCATTATTGTTTGGCGGGCCCGGGCGGGATTCTAACCCGTCAGCTCAGGTGTATGTGGCTGGCTTCTTAGCCCATTGAGCCACAGGCATCGAGCCCCATTTCTTTTAATATGTATCATAGTAAATTAAATTTTCTAATCTCTGAATGAAGAGACAAGGTCCCTGAAATCTAAAGTAATTGTTAATGATTATATAGTTTATATAGAATCAACTTAACATCACATCAAAAAATATCCCTATGCCAGAGGATGAGGCACATAAACCCAAGAGGTTAGTTTCTCTATACTTCTTTCTATAGGCCCTGAATGAAGCTTAAAAGGACATTAGATGAGCAGAATTTAGACAGCTGATCCAGAACTGACTAACTAAGCTTGCATGGAGCACCACATTGCTTTTTATAAATTAGGGAACAGGCCTATAGGTCTAAGAAATACCATAACCAAAATACAGTAGGCAAAAATTATTTCATTCATTAATACCTAAAAGATTTTTATAAAAAACTTTTAACTGAGACTTCAAGGCTTTTCTTTCTGCACAACCTGATATTGGACTCAGTGTGCCTATTTTGATATAGGGAAGAATCCATTAAAGATCATTTGAAGACATTCACCTTCTGTGGGCTCTAACCTTACTGAAGTTGATATCTCTTAATCAACAAATGGCCTTGGGTGTGTAATGATAGCCATTTACTAGTAGACAAAGTGCCCATAAATGGCAATGACCCACCAAAGACAATCTCATATCAAGTGCAGTAATTTAAGTGAAAGCCTAAAGCAACCTACATGTCTTCCCCATAAACTTTGATGTCTACTTGTTAGTTTGGTGATAAGAACCAGTTTTTCTCTATTTCAGAAGGTCCTAGAAAAAGACCAAGGTATTAGAACACTAATAAATATCCTCTTTTCCCACCTTTGTATTTAAATTTCACACAAACTGTATAGACACCTTGTATTTCTGAACTTACAACCATTTGAGTTGTGATTTCTAGAAGACAAGTAGAATTCAAAACGTCAACTTTAATACTAATACAGCTGGTTGGAAAGTATGCCCTTATATTTGCAGTAGAAAGAACTTGATAATACCCTGTACCTCTCTACAGTTTAAACCCTAAAACAGCCTAACTGAAGCACTTGACAAGAATCATTGCCTCATACTTAGAAAAAGGAGAGAAATAAGGAGTCTTCAATATTTTCAGGTTTTTAATAGATTCATTCTATTATCTAGAAGCATGGACAGACTCATGCTACCAGCAATCAGGAAACTTATTTCAGTTTTTGAGAAGTGCAAGTATTATGGAGGAAAGAGAGATGTGCTACTCTAGTAGAAATCCCTCCACATGAAAATATAAGCCCTACAATCATAAATACAGAGAGAAAACCTGATGAAATGAGATGTATTAATGTTAAATTTAAACATTTAAATTTATGTATCGACTTGGCAAGATCATAGTCAAACATCAGTCTAGATGTTGTGAAGAAGGTATTTTTGAGATGCAATTAACAATTAAATCAGTAGACTGAGCAAAGCAGATTACCCACTATTATGTGTGTGAATGTCATTCAATCAACTGAAGATCTTCAAAGAGAAAACAGAGGTCTCTCGAGGAAGAGGACTTCTGTCTGTAGACTGCCTTTGGATTAGGACTGTAACAACACCTGCTTGTCTTTCCTGAGTTCAGCCTGCTGCAGATTTTTGACTGCCAGCCCACACAGTCACATGGGCTAATTCCCTAAAATAAATCCACCCCCCTTGCTGTCTCTGTGCACATATACAACACACACACACAAAGACAGTGCTGTGGTGGAACTGACTTCTGTACTTACACTTGGGGTTCTCACGGTTCCCCAGAAGGAAAATTTATGATTAAAGAATTAAATTTGTAGGGCAGCGCCTGTGGCTCAATGAGTAAGGCGCCAGACCCATATAACGAGGGTGGAGGGTTCAAACCTGGCCCTGGCCAAACTGCAACAAAAAATAGCCTGGCGTTGTGGTAGGCGCCTGTAGTCCCAACTACTCGGGAGGCCGAGGCAAGAGAATCGCCTAAGACCAGGAGTTGGAGGTTGCTGTGAGCTATGATGCCATAGCCCTCTACCGAGGGCCACAAAATGAGACCCTGTCTCTAAAAAACAAAACAAAACAAAAAGAAAAGAATTAAATTTGTAATTCAAGAATTAGTTTCTTCCATGCGTGTAAACAAACCTGCACCGTGTAAGCAGTTGGTTGACCCAGTGTTTTTATGCTACTGTCTAGTCATGTTGCTTATACGGTAGTTTATATACAGCATCACTTTTTCACGTTTTGTGAGTCTTTTCACCATATATCCGAAGTGAAAGTCCATTACAAGTTTAGGTGAGCCTGCAGCAAAGAGAAAGTTGACTACAGTGGAAATGAAAGTAGAGATAATTAAGCATTTGGGGAAAGGCCAGAAGCTATTGTTCATTGGGAAAGCATTAGACTTCAGTTGCTTGACTATTGGAAAAATTATAAAGGATAAAGTGAGAATAATGGAACATGTGAAAGGCAGTCCTCCAATGAAAGCATCCACTATTACTAAGCATGACAGTGGATTCATTATTGAAGTGGAAAAGTTATGAATTTGGTTAGAAGATCAAAATAATTGTAACATTCTTGTTAGCCTGCTGTTGATGAGATGCTTGTTGAGTATTAACCTTTAATGTTATTTTCTGAAATTTATTTTCTTATCTAAATGTTTTGCATGAGTTTGTTTTTATATTCTGTTTGAATTAAAAGAACAAACATAATAGTTATTTTACAGTACAGGGCTATCATTATTATCTCTATTATAATATTATACTGTGTTATTGTTATCAGATATGACCACTATAGTATTGTTATTATTATGATTATTCTATATGTGCTGTTCATCAGGGATCCAAGTTTAGTGCAATCTGACCTTAAGACATTCTAAGGAACATATCTCAACCACAACCTACAGACTGTACATACATGTGCATGCGCTTGAGTATACCTCCTTTTTGTTTTGTTTCTCTGGACACCCCTAATATGCTTAGTACAAACATTTTGTGAATGTGTGATTCGACTTAAGAGTACGTTCTATCCCTTATTGAGAAATAGCACTATTTGGACTTAAAATTGGACTTGAAATTTCTGATTCCTTGTAATGGCTGTCACAGTGTTTAAGGGGGCAGCTTTATGCTGTAAAATGTCATATCAATGACTACACTTTGACATACATGGGTGAAAAAACCACTGTGGGTCCTCAAAGTATTTTCTTCTGCTCTATTACCTTTGAAATATTTACTCTTATTGATGTAATTGTCTTTTTTCCCTCCATTAGAGTCTCTTCCTAACTTGTTCCTTCTCTCTATATCCTTGAAGTGAAATACATAATAGGCACTTAATTGTTTAATAAAACAGCAAGAGTCTAGACTATTTAAATTGGTGAATGTAGTTTGTTTCTTTTACTGGGATAAACATAAAATTCAATTCTTGCCTGTCTAGCAATGATGTATGCAGCATTGCTTTTATAAATGATAATATTTCTTCATGTGCGGTGAAGGCTTTTGAAGCAAAGGAAGTTTAAAATGAAAAAGAACAGATCCCTGAAATTACTTCTTAAAAGTAGAAGCTAAATGGGGATGTTATAAAATTTTAATTTATACCAAAGAAAACATATTTTAGATGACATATTTCTTTATTGACATTTTGATAACCTATATAAGCTTTTCAGCTCCCTTCCTTCCTTCCATTTTTACTTCCTGGTTCTCCTCTTTCCATTGTTCTCTCATGGTTGTTTTTTTTTAAGTATTTATTTCACTTCTAGTTTAAAACTGTTTATGTTAATGACATCCTTGTTATAACACATTTCTATTTAGAGAGAGTCTCCATTGATTGATCTTGTTTTGTAGTTCAGTTGCCTCACTTAAATTATTAAAAACAAAGATAGTAAATTAAAATCTTAGTGGCCATCACATTTGGCCATGTCAATTCAAGTGTTAGTTTAAGCAGATTAGGACATTTGAAGAAGGCTACTATCAATACCTAAATGAATTATCCAGGTTTTATATTACTACATTGTTCAGTTGAAAACAGTTTTTCTACTACTTTGAAACATTTCCTGAACTTCTGTCATCATTATAAGCTGATTGGGGCTGTCCCTACAATGACCTTTTAGATATCATTGCTTTGGGGACGTGTAATTTCACTAGAACTGCATCTTTGAATACCAGTCAATACTGTTCTTCCTGTGACCTACTTTCCAGGTAGCAATGTGACACATGTGAAACACACATTGATAAATGAGCATCTCAGTTGAACATTAGAACAAAAAGTGCTAAATTGCGTCCCTAGATATTAATTATTCTCACAGAAACAGTCCATCTTCGTGATCTTCAAATTGAGAGACAATTTTACACTTTAACATGATTGAGCATAGAAATGTTTTAGACTTGGAATGAAGTCAGCAATATTACAAATTGGTTGGGAAGAAGAGAAGAAGAAGTAAAAAACTTTTGAACACATTTATAAATTGAGAAGAGTGATATTCCCAGCCCTGAGACATTTTGGCTATCAAAGATATCTAATTCAAACTCTGAAAACAAAAGAAAATTCTACTCTCGTCTGCTGAGTCTAATTCTGGGGGCAATTTGCTTTGTAAAATATATCAAAGCACTTTTATAAACAGATGTAGCTTGATCAAAGTCCACATAAATGATTTGGATTAATGCTTACAATAGTAAAAGTAACAAGCAAATGCAGTTGCATCTTTGGCCTTTTTATTTTTGCTTAATGTTAACTTTTCTTAATCCTATGTGTATTAAGTAGGTGTAATCAATTTATCATACTAAATGGATACTATTATGTTGATTATTGTAGATTCATGTTGTTATGCAATCAGATTAAATGATGTATATGAAAAAGGTTTTGGAAAATATAAAGCATTATACAAATGAAAGTGATTATTATGATTAAAATCTTCTTAAATAGAGTAACTGCTGTGAACATCTTAAAATATGCTTCCAACTAGGATAATCAGCCAGTGTGTCAGTCAAAGGCATTTATTTTATGAGTGCATGTACACAACTCTGTATCATACTAACTAGTGAGATAGAAAGAAAGGAAAAAAATATGTGGGTTTTAGATAACTTCAGTTTAAAAGAAGCACATGATAATTCTAAATGAAATATTAAAGATAATGTGTGGATGTTATCAAGTTCCAAGCATATATCAAGTTCCAAGCATATAAATAATGGCAAGATGAAGACAGAGTACCTACTCTTGTAAGAAAAACAAATGCAACCAAACAACTACAATAAAATTGGCTGGGGGGAATAACACAGGTTTGTCTGACACGCACATAACACAGCTTGGTCAGTTTGGCATAGTGCAATTGGGCAGACTGTAATCCCAGATCTGTTTGAAATAACATTTTATTTGGACACTACATGATCTTTCTTCTTCCCTCCCTCCCTCCTTTCCTTCCTTCATTCCTTCCTTCCTTCCTTCCTTCCTTCTCTCTCTCTCACTCTCTGTCTGTCTCTCTTTCAATTCAGTCCATAGCAAGGAAAATATCCTGGATTATTTAGAAGTGGAAGATGACTTCATGGGCTTTCAAGATGAAGGCAGGTTCCATGAGCCAGGGAATATAGGCAGCCCCTAGAAAATGGAAAAGAGAATAAATCTAATTCTTCTCAGAAGCTTCAAGAAGAAATTTGCCCTGTCAACATAATACATATGAGAAAGGAAAATTTGAACATATACCAACTTAGTACTAGAATCTCAAGCCAACAAACTTACAAGAAATTTATCCAGAGACTCCTGCATCCCTCTGCATATGAGAATACAAATTTAAGAATTTTATTTCTTAAATAGGTCAAATTAAATGGCTCAGAATTTGGAATTATAAAATAAAGTGACAAAAATAAACATGGTTGAAAGAAACATAAATATATGAGACAGTTCTATAGAGATACTAATAGAATCCAACATAGTCTAGTAAGATTACTAGGCAAAAACGTCATGGGGTACAAGAGAACCAATAATCAAAGGGATAATGCTGTAATTGAAGACAATATATAGGAAACTCATGGAGTCCCAAGCAAGGAAACAGAAAGAATTTCTGACCTAGACACACTGTAGTAAAAGTACTGAACACCAAAACTAAGAGAAAAATTAGACAATAATCTCAGATAATTTACTTATCTATTCAGTAACAATGGCAACAAAATTCACAAAGTAATAACTTCAGTAGTATGAGAAAAAGTGACTGAAAACTACCTATACTTCCATAGTCAAAAGTAAGAACAAGTAAGAATAAATATTTCAGATGAAGACGAAAAGAAACTAGCATTTATAAACCAGTCAGGAGAGAACACTGAAGAGTAACTTTTACCAAAAAAATAAGCCTAGAAAGTAATAATTTGTTCAAGAAGCAAATAGGAAGAAAAAAGCTGCAAACAAGAGCAAATCTCCTTTGCATAATCTTTAAAAATTAACGAATCACTGATTATTAAAAACAAAATGGTACTAAGTACTAGCTGAGGATTCTGTAAGATGATATGCAGCTTTAAGCAGTTTAATGCCTGTGTACTGTTTGGGATGAGATTTTGACTATTTTGCAGATAATATCTTTAACTTTTAGTAAGTATTATTTTGTGAAAATTGTCAATCTGTTAGTGCTAATTCTTCAGTTAATCAGAGAAAACATATTGTTCTCTCCATTTCATAGATGGATGAACACACTCAGAGAGTCTGTGTAACATATTTAAAATAATACCGCTAATTATGAGCCAAAGTAGAAAACAAATCTGCGTAGACTGAGTCCAAAGCTTACATCTATTTATACTTTACTGCCTCAGGACTCCCCCCTCAGTACAAAGATGAGTTTATTATCTAGAAATCTGAGAAAATAGTTGAGACAGTTACGGGATACTCTAAGGCTAACACATTATTTTTCAAACTTTAATGTCCATCAGAACTACCTGGAGAGCAATATTCAGTTGCTTTGATCTCTCGCCCAAGAATTTTGTTGATTTAATATATTTAGAGTGAGTCTTGGATTTCCTAAATAACTCTAATGCAGCCTAAAGTCTTTTTCTTTTTAAGTATGTAAGGATTTTTTTTCCAGAATATGTTTTTATTAAATCATAGCTGTGTACATTAATGCAATCATGGGGTACAATGTGCTAGTTTCATATACAATCTGAAATATTTTCATCAAACTGGTTAATATATCCTTCATGGCATTTTCTTAGTTATTGTGTTAAGACCTTTATATTTTGCATTTAGTAAGTTTCACCTGTACCCTTCTAAGATGCACCGTAGGTATGATCCCACCAATCGCCCTCCCTCCACCCATGCTCTCCCCTCTCCTCCCCTCCTTTGTCCTTTTCCCCATATTCTTGTGCTATAATTGGGATTTAGCCTTCATATGAAAGCTATAAATTAGCTGCAGGGCTGAGTACATTGGATACTTTTTCTTCCATTCTTGAGATACTTTGCTAAGAAGAATATGTTCCAGCTCCATCCATGTAAACATGACAGCGGTAAAGTCTCCATCTTTCACAAGGATGAATTGTTCAGTGGTAATGCCTGGGTTTTTAGTGTGCTCATCATGTAATAGTGTATATTGCACATGATAGGTAGTTTCTTCTTCCGTCACTCCCTCCGGTACTCCTTCCTTCTGTGTTTCTGATGCCCATTGTACCACTCTGCATGTCCCTGAGTACTCATGACTGTATTGGACACATTTTTCATGCAAGTTTTGTTTTCTAAGATAGTTTGCTTTCTATTTTACAGACCTACATGATTTCAATAGCAGTATTATTTTAGTTTATGTACCCTTGTAAGTTAAAAAATGCTGCACATTATTTGCTCAATCTTTTGGGACTTACATTGTAGTACTTACTTAAGCAAATCCTTAATCTATTTGAATGGAATTTTTGCTTGATTAAGAACTGTAGCACCATTGCTATTAATATCACTACACAATTAGGTCATAGATCTGTAGTATGTCTTTACATGAATAAGAGGACTTAGAATTTTAATGCCTTTTTTACACCAGGAAACCTATTTGGCATTTATTTCTTTTCATTTTATATCATTACTGATGTATAATTATATGATGGAAGATTCTTAATGCATTTGTTGATAAATAGGAGACCAGCTTTGCTGTCTATAGGATTACTGTGTTATATCTTTTCTTCATTAAGTTGTCAGGACTGCTATCTTCAATCACAAGTACATCCTGTACATTAATGTACAACAATGATTGGTGATAGAAGAGTTCACTAGAGAGCATTTCAATTTTTAAACTTCCTGGTTTTAGGTTTTAGTTAATTATTCTACATGGATGTGCATGTAGGGATGACATTGATCTCCATCTCCCAAATGCCTCATTTACTGTCTGATGTTCAACAGGGAATTCAAGATGGTACATTAATGCTCTCAAGCAAAAAGAATACTATCCAATGAGTTATAATAGAGCTTTTATTATATTTAGGTTTCTTTATTCAGGTCAGTTATGGTAAGGTTTGGACCTGAGGCCACAACCCTATATTCCTGAGCAATGATTCTATCAGCGTGTGCCGCCAATCAGTGTCATCCTAATATAGAATTATAGAGCAGAATGAGTGCTTCTACTCAAACATTCCCATTTTTATGAAGGTATAAGTTATAGTGTAGAGAAATCAAAAAGATTTTGTCACATCATAAAGGTGATAACATCTCTGGAGATAAGAAATATGATCTGATCATCAACACATAGATTCAGGACTTTCTATGATTTTTTTCACTAATGGGCTGTGTGATATTAGAAAGTTATATAACCTATATGGTTTTCAACTATTTCCTTTATTCTCTTTGATAATGATGATTATAAGTTTTTGTGAAGAAAAATGGTAGTAAGCAGTAACTGTGAAAGATGTTTTCTTAAACTTTTATTGCTTTAGAGAAAAAACTCACCATAAGATCTTAAAAGTTGTTCTGTAATTATGAGATCTTGATAATATTGTCTTTATGATTGTAGGCTAGCAAATTTTATTTAAAACCATTATTTTTAGTCAAAGAGTTAATGTATTTTAAAAACTCCATTTTTTTTTTTTTTTTTTTTTAGTAAATGAGCAGAGGAAAGAGCAGAAAGAGTTTGAGAAACTTTGAATTTCAGTCTTACATTAGAAAAACACTGGAGCTAGAAAAACATGAGCTGTTATATTTTCTTGAAGTAGAAGATTCTTTGTAAATTTTTCCTTCTTTCCATTGTATTTCTATAAACAAGGGTAAAACTGAGTTTTCATTCACTTGTCATTTATGAAGCCCCCCTTTTTCCTTCTCTATTTAGTCTAACAATCACAGACTCCTGGGATCCTATTAGTGTAGCTCTTTTCTTTTGTACTTAAAAAAAACTAGGTCTTATATATAATATTTATGAAATTGCAAAGATGGTGATATTCAATCCATTTATTGTTGATCTGGACTACAATTATAGGTCAGGAAATATGATATAGCTGTTGAAATCATTTATTTGAAATAGAACTTTTAAATATATGGCTACTACAAAATTAGAAGAGCATATGTTTTAAGCTATCTTTATTTCTTTGTTGTTTATTCTTAGAAGACAATTTAGGGGTGAATTCTGTCACTTTATAAACATCAAATAAAAATTGTTAAGCCTCATTCTAGAGCTGTGAGTTGTTAGGACAAATACTGTATACAGTCTATAAGTTGACCACCCAAGGGATTGTAGTAAATTGGGTGAAATACAGAGTTGGTCCCCATAAGGAACTAGGCCTACTCTACTGATATGTCCATGTGCTGCACGTCTGGTCTATGAAAATTAGGTCAATTTAAGAAAGAGGTTTCTGTATGGAGGTGGTGAACTATGGAGGTTCTGCTGAACATGTATTTAGTTTTAGGAAAAGTAGGATTAAACAAAGCATTACATAAGGTAAAGATGCCAGCAAAAATTTTCCACATGAGGAATGAAGAGATAATATCATGTTTTTGAAATAGGGTAAATCTTTCCCAAAATCTAATAATTTATGTAAAATAATTTTTTATAATTATTGACTAGCCTAGAATACACATATTTTTGTTTTAGAAAATAATTATTGCAAGGTGTTTATTTTTTGATTATAAGTGCACTCACATGTGTACAATATGGTTTCTCTTGGATGTTCCACATAATTTCTGCAGAGGTAAATAGAAAGACAATAAATGTGTTGCTTTTTTGAGTGAACACTTTATTGCCAATACAACTCAGATTCACTCACTACTTTTATCTCTTCTGGACATGATAGAATTTAATACTTAATAATATACGCTGGCTCAGTGCCTGTAGCTCAGCGACTAGGGCGCCAGCCACGTACTCTGGAGCTGGTGGGTTTGAACCCAGCCCAGGCCTGCCAAACAATAATGACAACTATAACCAAAATATAGCCAAGTGTTGTGGCAAGGCACCTGTAGCCCCAGCTACTTGGGAGGCTGAGGCAAGAGAATCGCTTAAGCCCAAGAGTTTGAGGTTGCTGTGAGGTGTGACTCCTCAGCACTCTATGGAGGGTGACATAGTGAGACTCTGTCTCAAAAAAAAAAAAAATATATATATATATATATAATATACTGCTAAGATGTGTAAATTTAAAAAAATGATTATGAGTTTCATATGGGGAAAAGTGAAAATTTGGAATTAAATTATGAGCAGTCAGCAAATGTCTTGATGATTTTTTTTTAGGCAATTTCATCATACTCCTAAAGATGAACATTTATGATATTTTGTAGAAATATCAAATTCTACAAAATAAAGAGTCTCCAATTTTTGATGAATGTTTCCGTGATTTTCTTGGGTAAATATAAGCTACTGTTATATTTAATCTAGTTAGCCTATGTAGGTCTGAAACTACATACTAAAATAAATTAGAATATATATATATATATAAATTTACACACATATATTGCATAGGAAAGAAAAACAATGGACTTCGTTGTGAATTTCCATTAAAAGGAAATTGACCCGAGGTTTGCAGTCTTCTCCTTATTACAATCTAACCAAATAAAATTCTGAACTTCAGCTAAATAAAAACACTTATAATGAAAGGAAACCTAAGTGAATTCACTCAGTTTGGTAATCAGCTTTCTGAATGAGTAAGAAAATGAAAGTTTCTTATATGAAAGATTCATCGAATTAGAGAAAAGTATAGAACACAGGTGTCTATTAGCAATATTTTAAAGTGGAAAGTAAAATGACTGCATCCTATAATCATAATGGAACCAATATGTAATGGCCAATAGAGATACTTTTCATTCTGAGATATCTTCAAACCCCTCCTTTCTACTCTGAAACATAAATTCTATTTTCTACATCCACGTCTTTAAGAAATAAAAGACTCAATGGATCTCACCTAATGTGCATAATGTGAGTGTTCAGCTCCTTGGGTAAAGGACTCAACTAAAATATGAACTATATCTTAGAAATGAAAAAAATGTAACCTAAACATTTTACCCTTATATCAATCTGAAATAAAAAAAAAAAAAATAAGGGACACCGATTAGATTGTCTCTCAATAAAAATTTAGGGATGACCTAACATTCTAGTTTAAAAAGTATAATAACTATATAAATAAACTAAAATACATATAATGAGGAAACAGCAGAAAAACTCTGACAATATAATTCAACAGAGCAAATAAACTCCCCTAAGAGATTACAAGAGAGATACTGTTGAAAATATCATCCATAAAGAAATTGTTGAAATGATAGAAGTAGAATTTAGAATATGGATGGTAAATAAGATTAATGTAACTGTAGAGAAGATGGAAAAAGAAATCCAAAAAAAGTCTAAAAACTATCTCAAGAAATCAGTGAAATTAAAGACAAAGTCACTAAGGATCTGGACGTAATTAGGAAAAATATAGCAGAGCTCAAGGAATTGAAAGAGGCATTCAAGGAGTTTCAAAATACAGTAGAGAATCCCAGCAATGGAGTAGAACATGGAGAAGAAAGAATCTCAGAAATTGAAAACAAGACGTTTGAACTAACCCAAACATTTAAAGAGGCAGAAAAGAAGAGAGTAAAGGCAGAACTATCACTGAGAGAGATATGAGACTACACTAAATGCACAAATTTACAGATCATAGGGATTTCTGAAGGAGAAAAAGAATTTTAAGTGTTCCCTTTTCTCCACATCCATGCCAACATCTGTGGTTTGAGGATTTTGTTATGTGGGCTAATCTTGCTGGAGTTAGATGATATCTCAAAGTAGTTTTGATTTGCATTTCTCTGATGATTAAGGATGGGGAGCATTTTTTGTGTCTGTAGGCCATGCTCCTGTCTTCTTTAGAGAAGTTTCTCTTCAAGTCCTTTGCCCACCCGGAGATGGGATCACTTGTTCTGTTCTTGCTAATACATTTGAGTTCTCTGTGGATTCTGGTTATTAAACCTTTGTCGGAGGCATAACCTACAAATATTTTCTCCCATTCTGAGGGCTGTCTGCTTGTTATACTTACTGTGTTCTTGGCCGTGCAGAAGCTTTTTAGTTTGATCAGGTCCCAGTAGTGTATTTTTGATACTGCTTCAATTTCCCAGGCTGTCCAAATGCAAACTAATACATTACTTTTGGAAAGACGTTTGGAGAATAGTCAGAGATCTAAAAATAGACCTGCAATTCTATCTTATAATTCCTTTACTAGCTATATATCCAAAAGACCAAAAATCACATCATAATAAAGATATATGTACCAGAAGGTTTATTGTAGCCCAATTCATAACTGCTAAGTCATGGAAGAAGCCCAAGTGCCCACTGATCCACGAATGGATTAATAAATTGTGGTACATGTGTATCATGGAATATTATGCAGCCTTAAAGAAAGATGGAGACTTTACCTTTTTCATGTTTACATGGGTGGAGCTGGAACACATCTTTCTTAGTAAAGTATCTCAAGAATGGAAGAAAAAGTATCCAATGTACTCAACCCTAGTATGAAGCTAATTTATAGCTTTCATATGAAGGCTATAACACAATTATAGCACAAGAAGACAGGGAAAGGGGTAAGGGAGGAAAGGGGGAGAGGGAGGGTGGAGAGAGGGCAAATCCTGGGATCACACTTATGGTGTGTTTCAGAAGGGACAGGTGAAACCTACTAAATGCAGAACACAAATGTTTTCACACAATAAACGAGAAAATCCCATGAAGGTTATGTCAAACAGTTGGATGAAAGTATTTCAGATTGTATATGAAGCCCACACACTGTACCCCATGATTGCACTAATGTATACGGCTATGATTTAATACAAAATAACAATTAAAAAAAAAGAAAGAAAATACAGAAGGGTGTAAAACTCAGTGGAAATCAATCAGGAGACAGGGGAAAGGTGGGAGGGAGAAAACTTGCCTAATGGCTGTTTTAAATACTCCTTGGGTGGTGGGCCCATCTATGGCCAGGACTCAACCATTACAAACCTGATCTATGTAACCAAAACATTTGTATCCCATTTATATTTTGAAATAAAAATTACCTGATACGATTAAAAAAAAAAGAGTTTTAAACATATAGAAACTTTACTTTGGGGCATAATGGTGAAGAACTTCTCAAGCATTATGTGAGAGCCAGAAATTCAGATACTAGATGGATTCAGAACTTTACTGTAATTTAATGCAAACAAACCATCTCCTGGACATGTTAGTCATTTGGCCAGAGTCAAAATGGAAGAGAAAATTCTGCAAGCAGTCAGGTGTAAGCAACTTCTTACCTATAAGAGGAAAAATGTAAGGGTGACAGCAGACTTTTCAGCTGAAACTTTTCAAGCCAGAAGAGGGTGGTTATCTGCATTTAACCTCTTTAAACATAACAATTTTCAGCCCAGGATTCAATACCCTGCCAAATTAAGTTTCATATTTGATAGAGAAATGGGATGTTTTATTGCCAAGCAAAGCTTGAAAAATTTCGCCACAACAAGACCAGCTCTACAAGAAGAGTCAGACTCTTTCTTCACACTACCCATCATAATGGACCACCACTGACATAAAGACAACCAGAAACTAATGGGCAAACACTAGCTTCCACAATGATGTAAGTGATAAGCCAGGCAATGGACCTCCACAAAATAAGATAACCAGAACTAAAACATACTTATAAATTCTTTCAATAAGTGTGAATGGCTTGAATTCCCTACTGAAGAAGCACAGGCTGGCTGACTAGATTAAAAAAAAAAAAAAAAAAGAAAGAAAGAAAGAAAAAACATAAGCCAACTATATAATGTCTTTAGAAAACATGTTTAACCTCTATGGATAAAACAAGGCTTAGGGTGAACAACAATAGGTTAGGTTGGAAAAGAATATTTCAGGCAAATTGAAATCAAAATAACGCAGGGATTGGGATCTTATTTGTGGAAACAATTGCAGTTAAATCAACAAAAAAAGGCCAGGTGCAGTAGCTGAAGCCTGTAATTCTAGTATTCTGGGAGGCTGAGCCAAGTGGATTGCTCAGACTCAGGAATTCAATACCAGCCTGAGCAAAAGTGAGACCCCCTCTTTACTAAAAATAGAAAAAACAGACAGGCATGATAGTGGCTGCCTGTGGTCCCAATTACTTAGGAGATTCAGGCAAAAGTATCACTTAAGACCAAGATTTTGTGGTTACTGTGAGCTATGATGATGTCACAGCACTCTACCTAGGGTGACAGAGTGACTCTGTCTCAAACAAAATAAAACAAAGCAAAAAACAAAGAAAGTAACAAAAATAAAGAAAGGCAAAGATTAACATTATGTACTTGTCAAGGGAACAATAAAACAGGAAGACATTTCAATCTTAATTATCTCTACACCCAACTTAAATGCTACCAGATAAACAAAGCAAACCCCAACTGATCTGAACAATATGATATCCTACAATACCATAATAACTGGGACTTCAACATCCGTCTAACAGAACTGAACAGACCCTCTAAACAGAAACTAAAGGAGGAAGTAATGAACTAATGTTCTAAACATCACTTTAGAAGAAACAGACTTAATTGACATATGCAGAACATTCCATATCATTAAAATTGAATATATGTTCTACTCAACAGCCCATGGTTCCTCCAAAATTGATTATATCTTAGAGCACAAAGAAAATCTCAACAAATTTAAAAGAATAGAAATTATACCTTATATCTTTTCAGATTGCCACAGAATAAAAATAGAACTCCTACAAAAGTCATCTACCCCACTTAAATTCATGGAAACTAAACACATTTATGCTGAAGAACAGTTAGGTCGAAGAGGAGATAAAAAAAGGAAATGATTATGTTTCTTGAACAAAATGAAAATGAAGCCAAAAGCTATCAAAATCTGTGGGCTACTGCAAAGGCAGTCTTAAGAGGGAAATTTATTATAATAAATGTCTGCATTCAAAAAACAGAAAGAGTGCACATTAACAACCAATGAACCATCTCAAGGAGCTGAAAAAGAAAGAGCAGTCCAATTTCAAATATAGAAGAAAAGAAATAACTAGAATTAAATCAGAATTAAATGAAATTGAGAGCATAAGAACCATTCAGAAGATTAGTGAAACAAAAAGTTGGCTCTTTGAAAAGATTAATAAAATCAACAAACCCTTGGCCAGATTAACTAGGAACAAAAACATAAGATCTTTAATAACTTTAGTCAGAAATAAAAAAGGGAAATGGGGCTTGGCGCCCATAGCTCAGTGAGTAGGGTACTAGCCACACACATCAAAGATGGTGGGTTTGAGCCAGGCCTGGGCTTGCTAAACAACAATGACAATTGCAACCAAAAAATAGCCAGGCATTGTGATGAGTGCCTATAGACCCAGCTACTCGGGAAGCTAGAGCAAGAGAATCACTTGGACCCAAGAGTTTGAGGTTGCTGTGAGCTGTGATGCCTCCACACTCTATCAAAGGTGAAATAATGAGACTCTGTCTCAAAAAAAAAAAAAAAAAGTTGGGGAATGGTAACAGATATCACTGCCATACAAAAAGTCATCACTAATTGCTATAAAACAACTCTATTACCAGAAATTTGAAAATATAGGGGAAATGGACCACACCTGGAATCTCACCACTTCTCTAAATTCAACCAGAAAGTATTGGAAACTTGGAATAAACAGTGTCAGTCATTGAAATGGCATCAACAGTACACTCCCCAAAAAGAAAAGTCCTGGACCAGATTATTTCACACTGGAATTCTAAAAGATCTTCAAATAGGACCTTGTACCTGTATTTCAGGATGTATTCCAAATCACAGAGAAGGAAGAAAACCTCCCTTACACGTTCTATGAAGTAAATATCACCTTGACACTAAAACCAGGAAAGGTCCCAAGAAATAAGGAAAATTACAGACCAATATTATTTTTTTAATAATTTTATTAAATCATAATTGTGTACATTGGTGCAATCATAGGGCAGAATGTGCTTCATATACAATCAGAAACATTTTGATCATACTGTGAGAGATAGCCCTCATAGCATTTTCTTAACCACTATATAAAGACATTGA
>CAUYRH010132880.1:0-40999 GCA_963574655.1 Perodicticus potto
GGGATGATTAGGGAGGCATGAGAGAACAGCAAGTCATCCCAATTGCAGCTTAGAGGCTGGGAGAAAAATTTGGTAACTGGCTGTCCAGACACCCCCTGTATAGTTATGGATTTGGGAGATAAAAGACCAGGATTAGAGAGAGAGCCCAAGAGTTTAAGGTTGCTGTGAGCTATGGAGCCACAGCACTCTACTGAGGGTGACAAAGTGAGACTCAGTCTCTAAATAAAATAAAATAAAATAAAATAAAACGAAAATCAAGGTTCATAGCACTGGGTTCCTCCTATTCAGTGAGGAAATTTAATCTCCAGTCCAGGTCATTGAAAGTTTTTGGGACTTTCTAGGTTACCTATTTCATCCTGACTCACTTGTAGCGAGTTGTATTTTTCTAGGAGTTTTTCTAAACTTCCGAAGAAAGTTGTTCCTAGTATTTCTGTGTTCTCCTTTTAGTCTAGGGTATCTACAGTCATGTCTCCATTTTCATTTCCAGTTTTTATAACGTGTTCTCTGTGTGACTATCCCCCAGTCCCTCAGTCTCTGTCTCTCATCATTGTGGACAGAGGGTTGTCAACTTTTTGAAACTATCACAGATAAAGATGGCGTCTATCATATCTTCGCATCTCTTTCTTTTATTCTTCTGAGTAGCTGTGTATGAAGTGATGCAGATGATAGCAAATGGCTTACACAGTTGTCGTAAAGAGGAATGAGCCGGGCAATAACAGGTGCATATCCAAGCACAGTTTCCTGCAATGTGTTTCAGCTGTTGACTGAGAAAAGCGAGGTCACCAGGGCAAGCTGGAATCTGAGGACAGGGTGGGTTGTCCCGAACGCTGAGAGTGATCGTCTGGGAGGCGAACAGGGAGACCTAGGAAACATCTCTAGAAACTGTCCTCCCCTGCCCCCGAGCACTCTGCCCTTGTATCATTTATTTTTTGTCTTTCTCTTTACACAGTTCAAACTTTTATTAAAATTAACGTTATCCAGCCATTGCTAACATTGGTTTGCATTTTAGTTCATGTTACATTTGGTGTTCCCACTGGAAAAGCAGTTGTAAAAATGTCCAGGAATCATGAGCAGTTCTGATGTGTGGGTGGCACACTTCCCCAAACAGAGTTAATCAGCAAACCTTCTCTGGCAAGATTTCACATGGGTTGCAGTTTGGACTTTATGTGCAAACTTAGAGTGGACCAAACAGACCTTCTTCCCCAGCCAAGTCTGGGCAACAATGCTATTGCCAAATTTTTTATACACACGAGGACTAATGAATAAATATGCTATAAAAGTGTTTGCCATTAAGTCCAGAAGAAACTGGAGCTTACAGTGAGTTAAATATCTTATCTGAGGTCATCAGGCAAACCTCTTTGGCCCTAGCCTAGTCTTTTATTACTCCATGAACTTAATTTATTGTAATGAATAAACGGTAGACGAATATATAAAAATGGTATTCAAGTAGATATTACTCATCCAAGCATTCCAGGGGATACTTCATGCTAATGCAAATGTGTGCATCTACCGTGAATATCAGAACGAAGAAAAAGTGGGAGTAAATTGTAGAATATTCTCAGTAAAACGGCCATTTGTACTCTGTCAATCATTGGAATTAGGAAATACATGCGTTATCATCTTTAGTGTATTTAAATGCAGAGATGTTTGTTTCCCGATTAATATCTACTGTTGAGGTATCTTCATTTTTTTGACAGGATGAGCATTTGAGGATTTTTTTCTCTCTCTCTGCTTCCTAGAGATTTTAGTTTTAATGCACAGGAAGACTCTCAGGAAATCCTTTTTCCTGCTTTTGGATTTATGTAAAGAAAAAGACATAAAACTCAGATCTCTGCATCTCATTCTGTAGTTGTTTGTGACTAGCAGCTGTTTCAAGAGAACCACCATTTTACAGACTCCCTTTAAGTTTGGAATTGTAAACAACAAAGAACAAGCGTTTTATAAAGATTAAGTTGAGCATTTTAGGCAATGCATATATTAAAGGTTTTGAAAATGTTAGAAAACTCTCCTGAGTTTTAAATTCTCTGGAAGTGGCAAAGCATTCATTCAACTACACCATGAATTACAGCTCTGGGTAGAGCTTGCAAAATGCTTTGTAGTGGGTAACTGCTACAGAAAACACCCATCTGTATTATTGGCCCTATTTAATGAAATGATCACACTACTCACAAATGCTCGTGCACAGAAACTTTTTGAATGTGAACGCTTACCATCTAGTTTATAGCACATTCATTCAGATATAAATGTATCATTTCCAGCTGTTCTAAGTGCTACTAATTTTAAATGGTAGATATGTGCTTCACATACTTGGCAAACCACACAAAAATTTTCCACAAATGAGTTCTACAAGTCTCTTCTCTGAAAAGCATTATCTTTCTGGGCTATGGAACATTACATTAATGTTATGCAATAAACCATTTAAACTAGTTAAGCAAAACAAACACCACTGTTATATTCAGATTATTATGCTATTTGAGTGATAAAATTAGGGTGCCAAAATCTTAACTTTGTTTTCCTTTCCCTGTTTTTTTCAGTATTCAGGTTGTCAGGGTTCAGTGAAGACTTACTACCCATTGGGCTGTGTGGGAGTTAGGTTATTACTCATTAAGAATTCCTTCTTATGTCCAGCTGCTAGCTTCCCTGAGTAGCTGCTGAGTTCTGTGTGAATGCTTCTGCATGGCTCCCACCTTCCACCTGCCCTCATGTTCTACACGTTTTATCCGAAGAAGCATCTGTCTGTCTGCCAGGTCATCCATCTGTTGCAGAATTCTAAGACAGCCTCCATGATTTCTGGCCCCTGGTGTACACACACCTTCTCCAGATATTCAGTCATTTTCTAATCTAGATGCTGCTTTGAAGGGATTTTACAGGTATAACAAAGGGCTCGAATCAGTTGACTATAAGATTAGAAGATGACCTGGGCGGGGCCTGAGCTAATCACATGAGCACTTGAAATCTGAGTCTAGAGGAACTCAGAGATTGGAAACCCAGAAGTCTTTCTTGAGCTGACTTGAAGAGGGAGAGGATTACATGGCAAGGTATGTGGGCAGCCTGTGGCAGTGGACCGTGTCTCCCAGCTGATGGCTGGGAAACCTTAGTCCTGCAACCAGATGGCTGGGCCCTTAGTCCTACAACCAGAAAGAAGTGAATTCTGCCAGCAATCTGGATGAGCTTAGAAGGGGACTTTACTTCGAGCTGCAGATAAGATGAACCGTGAACCCCACCAAAATCTTGATTTTGGCTTTGGAAGATCTTCAGCAGGGAGCCCAGCCATGCCACACCTGGATTAACAAAATGATGAGCTAATACTTGAGGGTTATGTCAAGTCACCAAGTCAGGGGTAATCTGTTGAGTAGAGCTTCATGTCTCATACATCGATTTAGGACCTGGACAATCTTAGTTCCATTAGAGTCCTAAAGCCTTTTCTTCTTTCTTTCTATTTTTCTTTCCTTTTTTTTTTTATTGAGACAGAGTCTCACTCTGTTGCCCTGTATGAACTCAGTCTGGGTAGCGTGCTATGCCTGTAATAGTTCACAGCAACCTCTTGGGCTTGAGCAATCCTCTTGCCTCAGCTTCCTGAGTAGCTGGGACTATAGGCACCTGCCCATACCACCCAGCTAGTTTTTATATTTTTAAAAAATATAAAACAGATGGGACTACAGATGCCCGCCATAACACTTGGCTATTTTTAGAGACAGATTCTCACTCTTGCTCAGGCTGGTCTTGAACTCCTGAGCTCAAGCAATCCACATGCCTTGGCCTCCCAGAGTGCTAGGATTACAGGTGTGAGCCACCACGGTGGGTCAAAAGCCTTTCTTTATTGCTCTTCTCCCCCTCCCCATTCCTATTTTAAACAAAAACAAGGATAAATTAATTATTTTCTTTGACCTATGAATTCAGGACATGAGGCTCATACCAGTTTATCAAATCAGTTCTTATGGGGGTTATGTTCACTGACAAAGGGCTTTTGTTTTGGTTATAATCAGAAAGATTTCCCTTGAGACTATATTAACACCTGTTGCTGTTACCCTCCACTATTAGTTCCTTGTGTCTGATGCAGGGGAAAATTATTTGCAAAGGGGGCCATAGCAGTTCCTCCTCTCCTAGGACAGTACTCAGGTCCCTTTGCAATGTGACCTACCATTAAGGGATGGGATCTATTTTCCCAATATGGGATCGGGGCTGGCTTTGTGATGATAGAATGCAGCAGAATGACCTTGAAGCTAGAACCTCACCCCTTCCTCTTTCACCCTTATAGACCCAGCTGCCCTGTGGGGAGGCCCTGGGAAGGGGATCTGAGATGCCCAGGCTGATAGCTGCAGTTCAATTCTGAACTTTGAGGCCACCTAGGACAAGCCAGTCCCTGGCCAACCTCCCAACTGACTGAAAATGCAAGACAGAGTTGGGCTAACACCACAAAGCATGGAAATGAGATATCCCATTGGAGACTTGTCCCAACTGCTAGCCCCACTGGATTGTGAGTAAATTATACACTCTTTAGGCCAGTAAGTGTTGAGGTTGGTTTGTTATACTATACGGACACTAGATATTAAATGACATGGTTTCAAAAATACAATTTTAAAATTAAAACTTTATTTCTTTTTGGATGTATTATGACCTATTCAAATGCCCCTGTACTCTGTGCAAAATTAACTCTATAAAAGAGTTTACCCATAAGAACCAATTTCCCTCCTCTACGGCACTGCTAGGCTTTTCTCATCTCTTTGGAGCTCTTCAGGATGATGCTTAGGGCTTAAAAGTAACAATTTCAAGATTATGCATAGGGAAAATGACCACAGTGGAAGATATAAAGCAATGTATCTTATTCCAAATTGATTCACTTTGCTCTGTTTTATGTCCCCAAATGTTCTTTTCGGCTTTCTTCAATTCTCCTTAGGAATGAACTTAAAAGGCCCCCAGATGTCAAAGCAAAAGGATGAGGTCAAAGCTGAGTATATGGGTGAACCTGTGTGGGTCAGCAGGCTGAGATGGAAAATTAGTAATCTCAGCAATGTGAGATTGGAGAATCTCTCACCAATGATGTTAATGACTCAGATGCCATTCAGAGGAGTATTTTTTTTTTTTTTTGGTATTATATTTTGAGGAAGGAAATCAGTAAAGGTTCACCTGATAAACTTTGTCAACCCAGGAGAAACACTTTAGCATAGCACAGCAGGGTCCAGGGCCACCAGCTACCCTGACCTTTCACAGCATCCTGTCCATATGCATAATGTGGAATCTACAGAACCTCAGATTCAGGCCGAGAGTCTGGTTTAGCCCGGTGTAGCCCTGGGAAAGCCAGCTGTGCCCTGAAATGCCAGACTTCTTCATTCAATGAATATCCGTCACACACAGAGTGACGTGTTGCAGGTGCTGTGATGGCTGTTATGGACACAGATATAAATATCACCTATTCATATCCTTTAAGTTCTTATTTCCAGCGTCCACCCATAGTGGCTCCAGAGGCCCCAGACCGAATTGGATACTCGATCTTACCTATATCAAAATCCCCCTTAAATCCCCTAGGGATGTGAAATTGCCTCAAAGACTGGATTTAATGAATTGGTCTTGGCCTCCTGACTTTTAATAAAGCTTGGAATTGAGAAATTCAAAGTAAATATTTGCTGTTTACTTACTTGTTTTTGGATTAAAAGAAATTATGGTGTGGGTACAGGGTTAGGGTCATGATATGGAGCCTGCAGGCTTTTGTCTCCAGGCTATGGAACAAGCCATGTTTCCGTTTCTTCCAGAGGCCAAGGGAAAGACTGTGTGGTCACTTATCACATAGTCTCTGCCCTATGGCTTGTCACCACAGATGTTTGTCTAGGTGGGGACAAGTCAGGGTCTCTGATGGGTTAGCGCTTGACCAAAGTTAGAATCTAGAATCCAATGCATGCTGCTTCTATTAGTCTGCTGGGGCTGCCACAACAGAATGCCACAAGCTGGCTGGCTGGGTGGCTTAAACAGGATGTTTTATTTTCTCACCATTCTGGAGTCCCAGATCAAAGTGCCACAGCAAGGTGGTTTCTGGAGAGGCCTCACCTTCTGGCTTGTAGACAGCCACCTTCTTGATGTGTCCTTACCTGGCCTCTTCTCTGTGTGTGTTCAGAGAGATAGAGATTTTGGGGTGTCTCTTCCTCTTTGGATAAGGTCACCAGAGCTGTGGGATTAGGGGTTCACCCTTATGGCGTCATTTAGACTTAATTACCTCCCTACAGATCCAGTCTTCAAAACATTGGGGGTTGGGGCGGTGCCTGTGGCTCAACGAGTAGGATGCTGGCCCCATATGCCGAAGGTAGCAGGTTCAAACCCAGCCTCAGTCAAACTGTAAAACCAAAAAATAGCAGGGCGTTGTGGCCGGTGCCTATAGTCCCAGCTACTTGGGAGGCTGAGGCAAGAGATCGCCTAAGCCCAGGTGTTGGAGGTTGCTGTGAGCTGTGTGACGCCACAGGACTCTACGGAGGGCGATAAAGTGAGACTCTGTCTCTACAAAAAAAAACAAAAAACATTGGGGGTTGGAGCTTCAATATATGAATTGCTGGTAGAGGGGTGGGTAATACAATTCAGTCCATAGCAGTTCTTACCTGCCAGATACTATGCGAGGTACGGGTTGTAAAGACATGCGTCCAGCACAAACTCTGCTCAAAGGGGTACATATTCACAATACAGTGCAATGATGACAGCACCATGCTGGGTACAGGAAGGGCAGAAAAGATCCACTCAGTGAGCAGGTCAGGGAAGGCGTTACAGAGAAGTATGAGTCTTAGAGAGGAGACAAGCTCCTGGTGGTGGGACGTGGGGTGAGGGCCTCACGTAGAGATTCTAACAAGTTGACACTGTCAGTCTGCCATCCAGTCTTCATCACCACATCACAGGGCAGGACCATTTAGCAAATGAGGCACTCTGGCTGGGCAGAGCCCCTGGTTGTGTGTGTGGGGACATAGGAGGAACTCCCAGGAGCGGTCAAGGTGACACCAGTACACTAAGCTCTACACTACGGGCTATTACTGTGCTAAGGAGCTTGGACTTGATCATGTAGCAAGAGTTGGGCAACCAGTAAAGAATGTTGAAGGAAGAAGTGAGCAGTTTTGCACTTGGAACGTTCACTGGGGAAGCAGTTGGGAGGAAAAGGGTGTGAGAGATCAGAGGCTGGTGTCAGTTGGGAACCCTGTGTCACAGGGTGGTCGGCAGGGCCGAGGCAGCTGTGGCAGTGCAGGTGGACGGCAGAGAGGGAATGCTCGGCATCTTGTACAGTGCACGGGACGAGGAGTTCCCATCAGTGAGGGAAGGGAGAAGGAAATTCTAAATTTGATGCTTCCTCAGTTCTGGTTTGGTGGCTGCTAGAGCCGTTATCAAGACCACAACACCAAGATGGAGGGACAGGGAAGACTCACAGGAGACATCGTGGATAAGCTCACACATTTCAGCTTCCTGGGCTGGGAAGGAGCTTCTTTCTCTACATCTGTGACAGATGACTCCACCTCTCAGTGGGCTTCAGGGACATAGAAGACCAGGTCCTTAAACAGCCATGGGACTGGGAAGAGTATCCTCAGAATAAGTACTTGGTTTACAAAAATCCATAGTTGACTATATGACTATGGCCCAAGCTGTTTTAGTCAGAAAAGTTTCCCAATAAACAAACACTTAGTCATCTGTGGCCAAGACAATGAAAGAGCTTTTGATCTAAAATCCATGAACCTGTTGTCCTTTTTGTTGCTCTGAAACAGATACTGTTTCAGATCCTGGTTTTGTACCGGCTGTGATTCAGGTAGATGGTAATCTTAGAGCGGCAGGGTTGGCTTGAGAAGCAACCTGTTGTAAAAGAGCTGAAGAAAATGAAAAGGCAGAGAGAGAAAGAGGTAAAATAAACTCTTTCCTGTGCACGAATTTAAATCTCTTATTCCCCTTTGATGAGGGAGTAAGTGGAATATGAGTAAATTTCTAGGTCACTGGGTATTGAGTCCCAGCTTGACAGTAAATTTGTCCAATTACAACAAATCTGCTTCTCTTTCTTCCCTGATTCCTTTTGCGTTTTCTTTCAAGCACCCAGGCTCTCTGAGCATCACAGGTGTGGAGTGGGAATAGAGTACAGATACCAGGCAGCCAAATGAGACAGAAAGAGAGGGAATGTGAAAGAGAAAGAGAGAAAGAGGATGTAAGAAAATGAATGAGGGAATGAAAGAGAATAAGTGAATGAGAGAGAATGAAAGAGAATGAGAGGATGAGAAAGAGAATAAGAGAATGCGAGAAAGAGGAGAAAGAAAGAGAAAAAGGGAGAGAGAGGGAAGAGAGACGAGAAAGAATCAGACAGAAAAGCAGAGAGTGCGATGAGGGCGCGTGCACGCGAGGGCTTTGATTGTGACTGTGCACCTGCACCTGGCACCTGCCATTTTCCCCTCTCACCTGGTGACTTTCTTCAAACATTCCCACTTCTCTTCTGAGAGTCCCCTAGAATCTGAGAGGCCAGAGGCCAACCAGGGGGTTGCCAACCAGGCCGAAGCAACACAAAGCCTCCCCCACCACCCCGCCACTCCCTCCTGGGACCAACCCCAGGGCTCCCGGCGCGGTTCTCCCCCCGGGGCACCGCGGAGCACGCGGGAGCGCCGGGCGGAAGGAAGGCGTGGGCGTGGCGCGATGGGCGTGTCGTGGGCGGGGACTCTGCGTCCTCGCCCCGCCCTCTGCCCGCCCCGCCCCGCCCCGCCGGTTAATTCGGACGCGCGGGGCCGCGGGGTGCTAGAGCCACCCTGAGCCGGACGGGCTTGCGGGCCTGGCCGCCGCCGGAGCTGCCTTCGCGCCGCCTCGGGCCGCCGCCGGGCAGTCAGGCCGCCGGGGCCGCCGCGGGCACCCCGAGCCAGACCGAAGGAGCTGCACGCCTTTGTGCGCGCCGAGGTGGGTTCGCCTCCCGCACTTACTTTGCACACAAAGACGAGGGGCGCGGGGAGGCGGGCTGCCCGGGGGGAGACTGCGCGGCTGCGACCGGGCTCGACCCCGGCCCTAGGGGACCCTCCCTGCGGGCGGTCGGCGGGGCGGCACGCGGCGGCGGGGCTGGGGGTCCCTCGTGCGCGGCAGCGCGGCGGGCGTGCAGGGGGCCCGGGTCACCCCGCGCCGCGCCGGGGGAGGCGCTGGGACTCGCGGATGGCGTGCGGCGGGGCCCGGGCGGTGGCCCCCGGAGAAGGGCGCCGGGCGGCCGCTCGGCTTATTGTTGCCTCCTCGGCCCTGCCCAGGGGAGCCTCTGCCCGGAACGGGGTGCGCTGCCGGGCCGGGTGCGCCGCGCGTCGCCAGATGCCCAGCCTGGGAGCCCGAGGTCTGCGGCCCGACGCCAGCCGCGGCCCGGCAGACAAAGGCGGGGCCGCGGGGGGTGGTCCCCCGCTCGCAGGGTGGCCGTGACACTGATTCCAGTCTGCAAGTAACTTTTCCTCTTTGGTCTCTGCTCTGTCTGCATTACTGCAGTGAACCCAGCATATGGGGTGGCGTCTGCACACCAGAAGTCCTATAATTTTGGGTCCCATCATTTCCCTCCAGGCATCTGCTGGTCCCCGGGAAGTGGCACTGATGCCTATGGCCAAGTTTTAACAAGCTGTGCAAGGGATGGTATCACCCCCTTGTGACATTTGGAGGACGATGATCCCCAAAGCAAGGTACCAACGATATCTTTCCTTGCTCCAAAGGCTTTTAGTCAGTGACAGCAAAGTTAGGTGATTGGAATGGGTGAGATATTGAAGGAACATACAGAAAATCAGAATGAGGCCTGTTAGACTTCACATTCCTAAACTTGAAATTTCCTGCCAACAGGTTCATCACTTCTCTCCTCTGGCTACAAAATTATAGCCGACCAAGTTGCTTTAAATTGACGTAGTGTTTGGGGTGCTTGTCTATAGAGATTTCTTCATGCTAGTAGCTTCAAGTTTAAAACTTCTAAACGTAAGATTATATATATTTATTAAAAAAATTAGAAAAATATAGGAAAAAGATCTCTCATGTGCCCATCACCCAAATATAACAAGTCATGTTTGCTTGATTTATGGTTTGGCTGATATATTTGTGTGTGTGTGTGTGAGAGAGAGAGAAAGAGAGAGTGAGACTAAGACTAAATGAAGGTGTTCTTGATTCTTTTATTTGTCACAGCAGTCTGGAATATGTTTAATAATGATAGTTCTATGATAACGGTTTGCCACTTTCTCACATGATTAATATGGACAAGGTGTTTTGAAATACATCTTCTTACAGGCTTGCAAATAACCACCTGTACAGAAGAGAGAAGGAAAGTGCAGGAAAAACAATGTGGTTTACACTTTTGGAAGAATGAGTTGACAAAAAACTTTGCTGGAATGTATTCTTTGGGTTTCAGGAGTAATTAGGGGATTGACTTTTTTTTTTTTTAATGAAAATGAATCTTTCAGCTTTTGAAATATTTAAAAAGTAAAATTGTGTTCTCAGATTCATGAGAAATATGTGATGAAAAGGAATTCTTTTATTGTAGAACAAGGAATAGCAGTTCAGGGAGTCTCCAGCTGGGTATACGCTTGTTTCTAAAAGACTTTCTACTGTTAAAATAAGGTTTCCTTGTGAATAGTGAGTGGTGTTGAGTGCATGTGTGTGGTGCAAACAAAAATCATCATTCAGCCACGGATTTGGCCCCTGGATGCTTTTGTCATCACATACTTTTAGTTTCTCCTTGTAAAATTTTGGGACCTTGGAATTCTCTAAGTGGCAAAGTAAAAAAGGCTTTGAGACAGCCATTTAAAAGCAGGTTGATCATTAGGATGATGTAATATTTTTTGAAGTTAGAAGAGTGTGCCAGAAGGAAGTTTCGGTTATGTGCTGGCAGGTGCATTTTTATTCTTCCTAATACATGGGCTCCTTAATGGACATGCACGCTTGGGGTCGTGTTGCAGTGTGGTAGTGACCTGTGAGTGAATGAGTCAAATGTGTAGTCTGCTGTAATGATGAGCCATTCCTGCAGGGATCCTGTACCCTTCTCTGTACAAAAGTCAAAAGGAATTCCAAAAGGTAATGTCAGAATCTCCTACCCTGGGGTACTAGAGAGTCCTTTCCTGGAGGATTAAAAGTGAACTTGGTTTGTGCTTGAGAGACGTGAAATGAGAACACTCTTATAGTTCCCAAATTGTGGGAGGATGGATGTTCTCATTCATTCATCCATTTATTCATCCCCTAGATTTTTTTTTTTTTTGATTGTTAATGTCACAAGTGAAAGTGGATACGATTTTTATTGATTTTCTTCAGGAATGGTTGAGGGGTAGAAGACTTTTCTCCTAACGGAAAGAGGAACACAGAGGGGGCAGTAGGGTTTAGTGTTATTACTGATGTCCCACCTGCCCCTTCCCTCCAGAGTTCTGTGTGCAAGTGTTGGGAGTTTGGTTAGGTGAGATCTAGATTTCGAGGATTTGTAGAAGCACCCAGATTTGTTGGTCAGTCGTGGCCCGCTAAGTCTAAAGAAATGACTGTAGGCACCAGCCTGTTCTGCGGCACACTCTGGGCGTATGTGGGCTGGGAGAGTGTGTGTGTCACAGGACCTAGGCTAGCCTTGGGATGACCCCACGAGACCGCTCTGCGTTTCCTTCTGTGGTTCTCTTGGGTGACTGTGGACTGTTTTTGCTTTTCCTTATAGAAGCAAACTGTTTTTCTCATCTTTTCCTTTCCAGTTTAAGAAGTACTGGGCCTTGTCTGTTTCAACTTCTCCTCCCTTAAGTACTTAAGGAATGCGCTGATAAGTTCACTTTTCCCATCTAATATTATGGATTCCAGTATTCCAGCAGCAAAAGAAAAGAAATTATTTGGCAAACTGGCCTGGGTTGCCATTTAGTCCAGGGCTCTTTCTGAGGCTGATGGGGAGCTTCGCTGGCCACTCCCTCTTCACTCCCCAGACATTTATTTAGTGTCGGGCACTTGACCTTTGCTGCAGGTAACAAGAATGGTGGGGTCCTGGTCCCGCGGCAGGGCTGGTGAGGAAGGTGTTTAAAGAATTATTGTACAAAATCACATAAAAAAATTATTTAATTACCACTGCTTTAAGAGCCAGGAAGGAAAAGTAGCACTTTATGAATTAAGATATGTCAGAAAGAGTGATATATACCCCAGAGAGAGGTGGGGGGTCGGGTGACAGACTATGGAAGGTGGGGTGGGGTGGACGACAGCGGGATTTCCCCAGGGCTACTCAGTTAAAGCAACTTAATGGTGGTGGTCCAGCGTCCTTGCTGAAGGTAAACTTCAAGGCCAGCGACTCTGGAAGCCAATTGTGGTGGGCTGTGGTGTCTGAAGCCAGCCTGGATTCCCAGGAGTAAGGACTAGAGACATCGGACCACAGCGGTGCCCACGGGGTTTTTGTTACAAAGAAAAAAGAGGGGTTTGTAGGGAAAGAGTGAGAAAACTACTTGTTGAAGAGTATTATGCACACCCCCCCCGAAAAAAAAACCAAAAAGAGAAAAGGAACCCTTATTCCAACTTGGGTGAACTGTAGGAAAGAAAAACGGCAGGAGAGAGACAGAAAAATGAAGGAATGTTGCTTTGATGCCAGGTGAACTCTTGACTTTGAGATTGTCTTTTTTTTTAATGAAAATAAATCAGCTCTTAAAATATTTAAGAGATAAAATTGCGTTCTGAGATTCATGAGAAATGTGTGATGGAAGGGAATTCTTTTTGTAGAATGAGGCAGAGCAGTGGCTGTACAGCCAGATCCACGCTTGTTTTTGGAAGACTTTGCCCCGAGAAATTGAAATAAGGTCTCCCTTATTTCAGTTATGAGCTGTGAGCCCTGTTAGGTGTGTGTGTTCGGTGGAAATGACAACAACAAAAATCGTTATTCAGCCATAGAGTTGGCCACTGGAGGCTTTTGTCATTGAGTCCCCCCCCCCGCCCCCGCCAAGATTGTTCTCCAAGGATGGGGGTTTAGCATACCGTGTAATAAAGCAGGCTGTTGGATCTGTGCTGTGTGGTGGTGTTGGGAGGTGTGTGTTGGTGTGGGTCACGTGGTTTCGTGACAGTAATGTTCCCTCTGCAGAGCAAAGCCTGGACCTTCCAGGCTGTGGCAGCGAGAGCTGGGGTATAAGCAAAGCTCGCCTCCTGGGCCATGCGAGGACAGGGGCCCTCTGGGCTGCTCAGGGGCCTTCTGTCTGATAGGCTAGTGGAGAAGCCCCTAGTAGTGTGAGACTTAGGGGTCTTTAAGTAGGGGGACACTGAGCCTCGGAACCCTTCTTGGTTAGGTGTGCATTGTCAAGTCTCCTCCTTGAACAAGGTTGAAAAAATGCAGTTAGCAGACCAGCTGTCCCCGTGTGGCTGCTGTGGACACACGTGGTTGAGGCGTCTCTCTCTCCTCCTCTGTTCTTACTGAGTTACACGGGAGCATCCATGCGTGACCGTCCACCTTGGCCCCAAATCTGGGTTGCAGAATGAGCAAGGTCCTTCTTGTGGAGTAGAGCAAAGGTTCAAGTCTCTGAGCCATGGGCATCAGAGTTAGAATCCAGGCTTCAGCTTCGTGACCTCCAGCAAGTCACGTAAGGCCTGTGAGCTTCAGTGTTTGTATTTGTGAGCTCGACTTGGTAATATCACCTGCCATGGCACGGTGAGGATAGATGCCAGGTCAAGAAGTCCCAGCATGTGGTCCTGGAGACTTGGCAGGTGGTGGGTGTTTATGCTGCCATGTCATTGCCCACAGTCTTTTAGAAAAATGTTCCTTTAAAACATTTTAAAAATATTATTATGAGAAGAACACTTAACCATGAGTTCTGCCCTCTTGACAGATTATTTTTTTTTTTTTTGAGACAGAGTCTCACTTTGTCACTCTTGGTAGAGTGCCATGGTGTCACAGCTCACAGCAACTTCAACTCTTGGGCTCTAGTGATTCTCCTGCCTCAGCCTCCCAAGTAGTGGGGACTACAGGTGCCCACCTCAGCACCCGGCTATGTTTTTTTGTTTGTTTGTTTAGCAGGCCCAGGCTGGGCTCGAACCTACCAGCCCTGAAGCATGTGGCCGGCACCCTAAACACTGAGCTACAGGTGCCCAGCCTATTTTTATTATTTTTATTTTTTTATTTCCTTGCTTATTTTTTAATTTTTTTCTTTTTATTTCCTTGGTTTTTTTTTTTTTTTTTTGGCTGAGACAGAGTCCCACCCTATGCCCTGAGCAGAGTACCATGGCGTCATAGCTCAGGCTGTGGGCATCACCTCAGATTTAGTGATGCAGTGATGTCAAGCTGCTGGCGGAGTGACACTTGCGAGGGTGAGCGGCTTCCTCCCTTGTCCTCACCTGGCTCTTCAGTATCTCTTCATGCTTTCAGGACAGTTTTAAGGGTAACCTGATTTTGATATTAGAAATAGCACGTTTTGTTCTATTCTTGGACACAAGTTTTGGCGTTCTTCCTGAAGTGTCTCAAAGAACTATATAGGAAGAGGGCTGTGACACTGTAAGTTCTGTGCCATTATTAATACATGAGACAGAGCATGCTTTGTGATGGTTAAAGGTCTTGCCTCAACCTGGTTTGAAGGCTTCTGGGTCTGATGAGTTTATAAAAATCATCATATTATATTAGGAAGTGCTGTAGTCATTTAAGAGAGTCCAGCAGTGTAATCAGAAGTCCTTTCTGAATGTCTCATGGATGGATTAAAATCCCCATGTCCTGGGAGAAGTTAAGAAGGTCATTGTGGGTATGTGTATGTAGAGGGACTTTGTTTATAGTATTCTTTCCCTTATAACTTTATGTTGTTTGAAATAGGTAAAACTGTGATCAAGGTTCTTTTTCCCTTTGGTTTTTAAGTGGATGCTCAGAGAGTATATGGGAAGGAGAGAGGCCTAAGACTTTTAATATTTTCAGACTCGTAAGCCTAAGCTCACCAAAATTAGTATATGATCTTGGAGCAGGTCATTATTTCTTTTTTCTAACATCCTCCTGTCTACAACCAGAGATGATCGCACTTTCCTACTTTTTGAGGGTGTCTTGAGGGTGAGGCAGAAGCCTGCATGCTTTCTATCTGCCGTCTTCCACGCCTGGGCTGCAGACCTGTGCTGGGCCATGGCCTGTGAGGAGCTGGCCACACAGCAGGAGGTGAGTGGCAAGTGCCCCAGCAGAGCTGCATCTGTATTTACAGCTGCTGCCCTCGCTCACATCACCACCTGAGCTCCACCTCCTGTAAGATCAGCGGCAGCATTCGATTCTCAGGGGAGCGTGAACCCTACTGTAAATTGCCCGTGTGAGGGATCTGGGTTGTGCACTCCTTATGAGACTCTAAATGTCCCCCCAAACTCCCATTCCCATTTGTGGAAAAATTGTCTTCCATGAAACCAGATCTTGGTGCCAAAAAAGTTGGGGACCACTGCTTTATGTAATACCTGATTGTCCTTCTGGGGATGCCCTGGGGTTCTGGTAACATGTAGGCCACCCCCCGCCAGCGTAGGTGAGCAGAAGCAAGCTGCGTCATCTTTCAGGTGCCTGCAGTTGTGGGTCCAGCCTGTTACCCGTGAATGGGAGGCTTTGTAGGAGTGATGGGCAGTCAGACTTAGTGTGATCTAGAATAGTCAGTTAACCTCCCAGGACTCCCATATTCTTTTCTTTTTTTTTTTTTTGAGACAGAGTCTCACTATGTCACCCTCAGTAGAGTGCCGTAGCATCACAGCGCACAGCAACCTCAAACTCTCTGGGCCTTTGGGCTTAAGCAGTTCTCTTGCCTCAGCCTTCCAAGTAGTTGGGACGACAGGCACCCACCACAACGCCTGGTTACATATTCTTTTGCTGTTGCAGTTGTCATTGTTGCTTTAGCTGACCTGGGCTGGGTTCGAACCCACCAGCCTCAGTGTGTGTGGCTGGTGCCCTACACATTCAGCTACAGGGACCGCCAGGACTCCCATATTCTTACCTATATATAAAAGGCAACAATAAAATGGCATTATTTCCCTTACCAGCTAACAGTTCTTGATTACTTCCTGGGTGGCCAGCCATTGTGTTAAGTGTTTTATGACTTCATTCATTCAGCAGGTATTGAATGAATACCACTGTGTGCCTGGCACTATTCTAGACCCTGGGGATCTGTGGCTAGGTTGGTGGCTTGGCTGGACAAAATCTCCACCCGCATGGAGTTCATATGCTGGTCAGGTGACAGCCAGGGGGCTGGCGTCTGGTGGGAAAGCAGGTGGGGTTTGGAACGGGGTGAGGCCTCTCTGAGCAGGGGAATTTGAGATCTGAGTGAGTCAAGGGTTGAGCCTTGTCATAATCTATCTGGGCAGAGGCAAGTGCAGATAACAGTCCACGGGAGGCTGGATGGAGCCAGGTGGCTGGTCAGGAAGAGGGATAAGAGATGGGGTCCCTGTAGGCCGTGGTTGGTACTAGGTGATGGGGAAACCACGGGAAGGTTCTCATCAGGGCATAGGATAGATCAGCCTTGCATTTATAAATGGCTCCCTAGATGGGGAGGGCAGCAGGAACTGCAGAGGGGCCAGAATACAGGCAGGGAGATCAGCGAGGATGGAGCTGGGGGCAGGGATGAGAGCTGATATTTGAGTGCACAAGGACCCCCGAGTGACACCAGGCAGAGTGACACCAGCCAGCCGCTGGGTGAAAGATGGTGCCTTTGTTGATGTGGGAAGACAGTTGGTGGATTATCTGAAAGTTAGCCTTGTTTTATTCCCATTTTACAGTTGTGGGAACCAAAAGTGAGAGTAGTAAAAGGTTTGCCCCGGGAAGAAGCTGAGCCAGGATTAGGATCTGAGTCTGATTCCGGAGCAATCTTTGCTTTTTCAGCCATTTTGCTGGTGCTCTGTAAATATCTGAATCTACCATCATGCCAGATCGATATGAATGTACCTGGGCAGACACTTTGGAAATGCCTTTTTTTAGGATCGCTTTATTGAGGTTTAACTTACTTTTCTTACAATCACCCATTGTAAGTGTACAGTTCTGTAATTGTTAGTAAATTTGTAAGGTTGGGTGGCCTCCCCTCTGTTCAGATTTGGACTTTGTAGTCTGTTCCTCCTCCCATTCCTAGATCTTTTTTCTGTCTTTAGAGTTTTGCCTTTTCTAGAAATTTCCTCCAAATGGAATCATATGACGTGGCTCTTGAGTCTACCGTCTGGTTAGTGTAATGTTCTTGAGGCTCAGCCCTTCTTGCACAACACATCTGCTTTTGAGGAACTTTCTTGGCCTTTGTCAGAAAGAGGTACTCTGTGCTAATGTGGAAACCTCTCCAGTGAGATGTGCCTCAGCATGATGATAAAAATAATAATAGCTAACGTTTACTGAGCATTTATTATGTGCCAGGCATGGCTGAAGTTTTGTGATCCTCCAAGCAAGTCTATGGGTGCCATTATCAATGTTTAACAAATGAGGAGACTGAAGCATTGAGAGGTGGAAAGGCTTGCCCAGGGTTGTAAGAGCTGAGATCAAACATGGGTTTTCTTTCTGCAGAAATGCCCCTCGGGCTCTCCCCCATGTTCCCTTTAAACTTGGTATCTAAAGCTTGTGTGGTCTTAGCTTCAGAAAGGGGTTGGAATCTCAGTTGGAATAATGCACCTGCCAGATAAATCTCAAATTATAGTTTTAAGGAGAATAATCGTACTGAATTTTTATTTTAACATTACCACATGGGGCCTGTAATCCTATCACTTTGGCAGGTAGAGGCAGGTGGATTGCCTGAGCTCAGGAGTTGGAGACCAGCCTCAGCCAGAGCGAGACCCAGTCTCTAAAACTGGTGGGTGCTTGTAATCCCAGTTAATCGGGAGGCTGAGGCAAAAGGATCATTTGAGCCCAAGAGTTTGAGGTTGCTGTGAGCTATGATGTCATAGCACTCTATGGAGGGTGACAAAGTGAGACTCTGTCACAAAAAAGAAAAAAAAAATTACCATATGGAAACGACAGTGTCTTAAAGTGAGCCATGTGTGAAGTAGTTTTCTTGTGTGTAATGTCAGGATGGCACCAAATAAAAAATTATGTCATTAGGCAGAAGCTTGTGTGTTTGAGTTGTGTTTTAAATATTGTGTTTACTGGAAAGGCCTTTTTTGTACAAAGCATCCCAAGGCTATTATGTTATAAATAGATGGAACTTAATTAGGCATCATGCATTTTTCAAGACGTTTATATAATTGTATTATATATTAGTACAGTTTACCCTCTCTCTAACAATTCTATAATTAAACAGGATTTTTTTCTTTCCCAGGTATAGTCTATATTAGAAGATTTCATATTTTGAATTGCAGAGGAATTTTCCCCAACTTTATTTTTCTTCCTAACTTTCTAAAATGCAATTATGCTGTTGTTAAATGAACCCTTCAAGTGTTGTAGAACCCCTTGCATGTTAGAAAATTTCTAATTATAATCTCAGTTTACTAGTTTAAAATAGCAAACAAAAAAGCTGCTTTTTATTTTAGAATAAAGAAATTAAGAATTAATCATAGTAAACTTTGATTTAAAAAGATTTCCATCAAGTCTTTGTTAATCTTGTTGTATGGTTGGAACTGCAGGAGAATCTACCATGCTTTAAAACAGTGGTTCTCAGCCTCCCTAATTCCGCGACCCTTTAATACAGGTCCTCCTGTTGTGGTGACCCCCAACCATAACATTATTTTTGTTGCTCTTGCTGCTTTAAAAGAAGATGAGGCCTCTGAAACTGGTGAATGAGGACAATCATTGTCCCACACTTGGTGGACCATTCTGGGCAGTGGTTGGGTAAAGCTAGAAGCTTGGGGAAAAGTGGGATTTGGGGGCAGAGGTAGAGGCTTACATGGTCCAGTGAAGAAGCTGTTATCTTTCAGTTGCCGCCGGACACAGTCAGCTTTAATCTCTGTGTCCTGGCTGGACAACGTGCGTCAGTTGCTCGGGCTCCGACACCAGCATGTGGGGTGCAGAAGTTGGAGGCGGCCCCAACTTGTCTCTTTCCATTCCAGACTTGTTTCTGATGGCACGTGTCTGCAGGGGAGGGGGTCTGTTACGTCGCAGAACCAAACCAAATAAAACTGGAACTGCAGGGAGTGGACACTGGGCTGTGCATGTCCTTGTGTGTGATTTCTGCAAGTTACACCTCCATTATCTGCATACAGAGACAAGAAGCAAAACACAACCACGAAACCTCCAGGGGTAGAGGAGCTGGGGTGGTGCTCCGTTCAGGATACACAGCCCAAATTCCCCCGTCGAGGTCGGTCACCTCCTTTTCTCCTCTCCCCCTTCATAGGCACCTGGGCTTGCCCAAATGCTGCTCTTTCTGCTCAGCGGTGATTTTATGCTTTTTACATGAGTGGTTTTACAGGGGAGCTCAGGCTGCTGCAAACCTAGTGGACTTTGACCTGGAGGGTGGCTGAACATGTGGTTTGGGAAATCACATGGCTGGCGACAGGGGAAGCCCATGTCTGTTGATCTTTCACCTCCCCAGTGTTGATTTTGCCCCTTATTAAATTAAAAGTGTCTTTCCTCAGTTGGTTCCTTCAAACCAGAACCCTAACAAAGCGTGCGTGGTGCATTTGAATATTATACCTCTTAAAGCTTCGTAAGTGTAGAATAGTCCTTCTTCTCCCACCCTTTCCTGCCCATGCTTTTGATTTGATGAAGAAATTGGGTTGCTTGTCTAGTAGAATGGGCCCCATGCTGGATTATGCTGCCAGTTTTCTTTAAAACTTGTCCCACCGGGCCCTGCATTTTGGTAAATGGTGGTCGTCCGAGCTTGATTAGATTCGTGATCAGCTTCATTTGGCAGGATTCATTTATCGGTGGTGTCGTCTACTTCCTGTTGGGTCAGCTCCGGAAAATTTCCGGCTGTCTCACTTGCAGTGACACTGACATTGATTGCTGGGGTCCTGTGGTGGCAGCTTGATCCTTCCATTGTGAACTTCCACACTGACTTCTGTTCCCGTCGGCATCCACTGATAACTGTTGTTATCAGTTGTTGATAACTGTTGTTATCGGTTATTTCATTAGAGATTATTAATTCTTCTCTCTTCATGAGTTGTGAGGGAGTGTGAGATGAGATTTAAGCTGGCCAGGGGTGTCAAGGACAATTATCAACATTGATGCTACTTAGGGACATCTAAAGAGTTCATAGAAAAAAGCAAAGGTTGGCTTGGTTCCTGTAAGTCCCTGTGAATACTTCCTATCATTAATGCTATTTACCATTTGCCTAAGCTTTTGTAAATGTTACCAGGTCAGGTTTATTTTGTCGTGGCTCTTTTTAATAGCAATATTAAATTCTGTGCATTTATGCTAAGTCAGTTGTTTACCTTACGTGGGGGCCTGTTCATCCCCTAAATGAGGAGGTTATGACCTAGGTTTAGGAGACGCATTTCCACATGACGTGCAGACCTTGAGAGAGGATCTTTTTCAATTCGTCATTGAAAAGTTTCTGATATGTAAGGACATTTATACTCAGTCTTCTCTTAGAAAAGGTCAGTCATTGATGAGAAGAGAATGATACATCTGAAATAATTTTGTTCCCTGATAAAATGTAAGAGAAACAGACCTCTCTAACGGCAATTTTCGACTTCATTGTGAAGAGCATGTGGCAAGGTTAGATGATTGCATTGTTCCCAGTAGGAAGTAACCGAGAGTTAGGAGCATGGGCATTGCAAATGGATTTAATTTATGTATGCCCCGTCACTAGTAGGCCACACTACGAAATACTGTATCAGCAGTCTGATCTGGGGACAGCATTAATATTTAGTGGCCTATGGGATGGACATACGGTAGAACCTCTGTAAATTGACCACCCAAGGGACTGCAACGAACAGGTCAACATACAGAGATGGTTAACATAAGGAATTTGGCCTCCTGTGCTGACTCGTACACGTGGTACATGTCCCATCTATGAGAATTTGGTCAACTTAAGGAGTTGGTCAGTGCAGCGAGTTGGTCAGCTATGGAGGCTTTACCATACGTTGATCCCTATTGTCAGGGACAGGCCTTCCTTTTGTCACCGTGAATTCCTCGTAACCGTACTCACTATAAAAAGGATCACAAAGTAGGTCCAAGGACTGGAATGGTCATCGTCTCATAATGAGCAGTCGCGCCTTTGAGCATACGCTTGTTATCACATAAATCATGGCTATGACCAATAAGTCATAAAGAAAAGACATCAAAACCCAAAACCTAAAAGACTTTGAAATCATAAATGACGGTGTGTCGTCAGAGAGGTTTTGAGCTTGGAGAAGCCATGGAAATGAAAAGATTATCTGCTCAAGACTCCTCATTTGGGGTGAATAAACCAACACTTAGATGTGTTAAATAGCTTCCCCCAGACCACATAGCCAATGATGGGTAGTGCTTGGTCCAAAACCACAGTAATGACCATTGATATTTGAGTGTTTCTTATGCACATGCTAAATGCTTTTAACATGCATCATTTTTTTTTTTTGATCTTCCCGACAGCCTGGTGATGTAAGACCACAATGGGCTGTGTTTTCCAGGGAGGACGCGGAGACACAGCACCATTCAGTAGCTTAGTCAGGATCACGTGGACTCAGATACGTTCAGCGCAGAGAATACGCTCTTCCCTATGGGATTCCTCTCAGGCTCATTCATTCATTCATTTGTTCCTTCCTTTTTATTATTTTTACTTTTAAAACTTCATTAATCCTGATTAAAGGAATATGTTATTTCTAAGGGCTCATAAACATTGCCTTTCAAGGGCCTTTCGGTTATTCTTAAGATCTGTTTTAAAAAAACCCACCAGCTCCAACTTACTTTGTAAATTGTGGTCAATGAGAAATGCTGCATTAGCTGTGATAAAAGTTATTTAAGTAATTACCAGTTTTGCTTGGCTTACAAGTGTTTGAAAGAGCTTTTGGGTGATAGATGGTTCAGGACTCTTAAAAAATGTCTAGGTAGGTTTGAACTAATAGCTTTCTTTTGATAAATGCCCTTTGCCAACCGAGAGCTTTAAGGGTAATTGCTTTGATCATTCATACAAATTAAAAAAAAAATCATTACTCATCCTTCAAATACTTGAAAACTTCACCAAGGAATTGACTTTTGATGGGTCTGGAACCCTCACTGTCAATTCTGTCTCTTCTTGGGTGGTACCTGGGGCAGTCTCCTGAGGCTGAGGTTTCATAAAGATCAGGTGTAATTTTGAAAGGAAGTGTGTGAGGTGATAGGTGGGGAGAAATGGGGTGAGAAGTCTCCCTGCGGCCGTGGGAAAGGGCATTTGGTGTTGATCTGGGTGTCAGCCTTTTGTGTTTTAAGGCGGTTTGGTACACTCTCCCTATTCTCTGTCTGCGCTGACCGCTGAGAGCCCAGCACGGGTGCCCAGACTCAGCTACCTGGGTTAAGCCAGCACACAGGCAGGGGAGGGTGGGAGTCCCGGGTAACATCCCCAAGACATGTCCATGTAGACCTGGTTTGTATTCTGATCCATAAGTGACTGTAAACAATTTGTGATAAAATAAGTACAGTTGGCTTTGCAGTTATTCATACGTATGCCTGGAGTAGGTTTGTTTGTTTTGTGTTTAAATGCTTCTAAATTGTAATTCTTCATGAGTTTCCTGTTTCATAGTTACAGCTAAAATTTGTGATAATTGACTCTACCAAGACCGGCCCCCGCCTCCTCCCCACTCTTCATTTGTGCTAGAAACCAAACAGCTTGCACGAACCGTCTGGAACATGTTGCACGCATGTGCTTCTTGGTAGACCATAGCACATAGCTGACTAATTTCAGAAACTGCCTATTTATAGCCTCTTCAGAATCATTGTCAGACATCAGGCGCTCTCTGTGCTAACATCCTGGTGATTAACATGGCTTTGTAAAAGGAGGAAAATTATTTTTTAATTGTGGATGAGTCATTGAATAGTCTCTTTTAAATACACACCCCACCAGACCTCTGAAGTGTGTCACCCTAATAATCTGTCCATGTTGTGGTTGTGGTTTTCGACAGTCCTTGGAGGACTGAATGAAGGCTGAGGCCTTAGGGAGCACGAAACCTCTTAGTTTATAGGTGAACCTGCAGCGCAGGGCTGCTGAGCTCCCCAGAACACAAAGCCCCTTGGTGCACAGCTCGACTCTTGCAGTCTCCCCCTGACATCTCATTTACGCTTTCCTTCACTGTCACCCTGCCTACCCCATGCACTGGTGCTTGCCACCACAAAAGAAGAAAAACAAGGACAGGAAACAGAACTTCCTTGGTACTGGGATGATGGCGATGATTTTATTGCAGAAAAAAAATAATGATGTTTAAAATTCTGACATCCTCTCTGGGAGGCCGAGGCAGGTGGATTGCATGAACTCACAGGTTCAAGACCAGCCTGAACCAGAGTGAGACCTTGTCTCTAAAAATAGCCGGGCATTGTGGCGAGAGCTTGTACTCCCAGCTACTCAGGAGGCTGTGGCAAGAGAATTGCTTGACCTGAAGAGTTGGAGGTTGCTGTGAGCTGTAATGCCATGGCACTCTACTATGGGCGACAAAGTGAGACTCTGTCTCCAAAAACAAAAAAAAATTCTGTCATCCTAAAAAACTTTTTTTTGGGGGGGTATGTGACAGGTTGTTATTCATACTAATAGAAAGTCTTCAATAGTCTTAAAACATCAAAAATAGTCCTACCATAAACAAAAGCCAAAGTATTTATCTGGGTCTGAGAACTGCCTTCGCCAGCTGCCGTCTGTGGGCAGCTTCTGGTGATGAGAAAAACGTACATGTGTGAGTTCCTTTTAATATAGTTCTATTAATAAACAACATGAGAATAAAGACATGAATTCCCTCTATGATAGGGGAAGGAGGCCTCTCACATTGCCGTTACCCAGAGTCTGTTTTGGGTGTTTTGTTATCATTTCTTACTGTAGTTATGATATTGGTATACTAGGGAGAAGGCCTGAGCAGCATGGTGTAAGTACTTTTTTTACCTCCTTGAGCTCAAGTTTTCTCAGCCTGCATGACAGGCACGGTGCCTGCGCACAGGCGTTAACAGATGTTAATATTCTTCTTGTGTTTGTCCTCCAGCCCTCCACTAGGCCCCAGTTGGTGTCTTACGTGATGTCATATGTGACTGCACTCTCACCCCATGGAGCCTATGCAATTTCATTAGGACTTAATTAGAGTCTGCCCTTGGTTTGGGGTGAATGTCTGTTTCACCTGCACTGTCCTCACTGTCCTCACTGCAGGGCCAGTGTTATAAGCAGCAGTAGAATGTAGACATGGGTCAGGAAGCTTGTGAGGCTCGAGGGCTCAGACTGGAAACATGGGGTCAGTTGGAGAGTGGAGGGGAAACCCTGGGCTCGAAGGTATGGATGGCTCTTAGGCAGCTTGGGTTGTTATGAGAAACCCAATAGATGGGGGTGGCTTAAACAGCCAGCATTTCTTTCTCACAGTTCTGGAGGTTTGGAAATTCAAGGTTAAGGTGCTGGCAGACTCAGCGTCTGGCTAGGTTAAGGGGGAGGCTACTTCCTGATTTGCAAAAGGAGGCCGCTTCTGGCTGTATCTTCGTGTGATGAAGACGTCATCTCTCTCTTGTCTCTTCTTGTAAGGGCACTAATCCCATTCGTGAGGGCTGCATCCTTATGGCTTAATTACCTTCCTAAAGCTCTAATTCCAGATGCCATTACATTGGGCGCTAGGACCCACTGGGTGGGGCGTAAGGGAGTGGACCAGGGTCCCGTGTGCCCTCTTGGTGCTGTTTATAACTACTGTTGGGAAAGTGTTTCTTATTCCCTTTTGCTGTGAGTTCTCTACCTTTTGGGGAAGAGCTGATGTACTTAATGAATTTCCGCACAAACTATTTATTTGGGTATCATCGTCTTATGGACTGGTGTTGTGTTTTGAGACTCCTTTGTGGTGCAGGAAGGAAAGAGGCTGGGGCCTGCGGGGTGAGAAAGCATGGCTCTCATCCACCTCTGACCTGGGATGTCCTCTTCCACCTTTGGGACAACTTTCCTCTGGTCACTTGCTAATGTCCTGCGCGTTTACATGTCTGACTGGGAACTCTGAGGATGGGGGACCGTGACATCTGTGTCCCCTGTAGGGTCCTGCATAGAATCAGTGCTTCCTCCTGGGTACTGGCCGCCCTGGGTCTGACACCGATGAACTGATGGGGTTCAGACCCCAAGTGTCCCTGTTCATTTTTGTGTGCTGGGCTGGTTGTCATTAGGTCCCATCTTGCTGGGTCACCTTGGGTAGTCTTTGTTTTGGCCGCAGGGTGTCATGGTCTGGATCCCTACGAAGAGCTGGGAGTTCCTGCTAAAACACAGCTCACTTCTGTCTGTTTCATCCCAGTACCCCATTTCCTAAGGACTTGCCTTGAAACACACACAAGGATGACAAGAACGGGTGCTTGCAGGGGGGCGCGTCGTCTCCTGCTTTGTACTGCGTCCCAGGCCCTGGGTTTCAACAGTGGTCTTGAGATACTCAGGACAGTGTCCCCTCAATGTGGGAATCCGGAAGATTCTTCTAGCGAGTAGATGAAAGCCTTGCAGGTTTGCCTGGTGGTTTCTTTTCCCTCTGCCCCCTCCACCTTTTTGCCAGTGTGAACTTTTCCCCTTCCTGCGTAGTGGCGGGGGTTGGCATGTAAATGCCCAGGTTGGTTGGGCCGAGCCTTTTTCTTCTTCTGTCTCCACCCACCCTATCTTTATGACTTGGGTGGGGTGATGTGTCTGGCCACAACTTCCATGACCCCGTTTTAAAAAAGGAAAATAAGTGGAGAGCAGTGCCACGTGCTCATGATCTCCCATGGGTGCCAGAATATGTTCAAACGTAAAAGGAGGGCAGCCTCGGTGAGGGGTGGTTGCTCCGGGAAGGTTAGCTTGTGCCTCTGGTCTGTGCTAGGCATTTGTGTCACTTGTCACTAATGAGCAGCACCTACTTCCCTCGCAGTATATTTAGCTGTGGGTCACACAGATTTCCCTACAGCGTCCTGACTCTAGAATCTTATAAGACACTGACTCCCTTATTAGCCAAGTGGAAAAGGATGTGTCCTTGCCTCTTCCTGGGTCACTTCTGCCAGAGGAAAAATTTTTCTCTTTCCAGTTTCTTTACATTGAGAAGTAGAATGATTTGCTGGGCTCTGGAATAAGACTGCTCAGGCCCGCCTCTGGGGTCTGCAGTGAATTACCTGCCTGAGTTTCAGCTTTCTTAACAGCAAAATGGGAATAAGAATAGTGCCTCTTCCTAGAGTTTTACAGTAACAGAGTTTGTGCATTAGCAATGGAGTGCGTGTAGCAAGCACTCCGTAAAATGTTAAGAGAAAGTGGTGCGCCGTTGGTGACTTACACATCGGTGATGCTCTGGTACTGGTTTTAGAGGTGTGGTCGTAGTTTATTCTCTCATCATGATCGGAGCAAATTGTTTGAGAACCATGTGTGCATTTATGGTGATGGCAAAGAACGATATTTGACACGGGAGTGTCCCAGAAAACCTGGCTCCCTCTGGTGACTGATGGCAAACAGGGGGATGATCATGTTCTTTACTGTTAGAGAGAGGATTTTACTCTTAGGTAAACAGAACAGGGAGTATTAACTGTTGTCCCAAAGACTGTGTCACCAGATGCCAAAATTGAGGCTATAAAGCTGGGAAGGCAGCCTGCACAGTTTTAAACAATAATGCTCAACTCCCCAGGGCTTTAATTTGCAATAGTCCTGGAGTGGAAACTTGCAGGTGATACCAGTCGGAGTTAGATGTCCCCTGAGAACATCCTGATGGCTCGATGAGGTTGTGGCCAGGATGGCCTTGAACATCTTTCAGGCCGGTTGATAACACTACCTTTGTTCGGTGGCCTGCAAATTAAGACTTCTATGGGCTGTGCCTTGAATCGTGGGAGTGAATCTGAGGCCTGGCTTGCTCAGCCACCTTTCTGACCTCCCCGCTGCTGCCCCACTAGCCTGTTGGCTGTTTTTCCCGATCAGCCAAACACAAGCTTGCCCGGGGCCTGGAAAGCTTGCTGCTGAGGCCTCTGGGGCTACGCTGATGAGTACAGCCTACATCTTCCTCCAGCTCTGTTCTTTGTCCTCCTAACCCTGCACCAGCCCCACTGCAGGTCTCGTGTACCCACTGTGTGTGCCCTGTCTTCCTCCTCCCCTGGGCCTGCCATGGAATCAGCATTTTGTGCTGGGCGTGTCCAGCAGCAGAGACTCCCTTTAGATCCTGCTGAGGTTTGCTGTCACTTCAGGTGTCCTTATGAGACGCTCCCTGGACTTTCCAGAGTGACACACAGCATGGGTTTGAATCACTGAGGGCAACTCTATCATCTGTCTTCTCAGTAATCTGGCAGAAGGAAAAGATATCTGGGAAGAACATTCTGCAGAACACATCAAGTTCCACCTTGGTTAGGATCCTGGAGGCCAAGTGTGAGAATCCCCTCAGCATTTTCTTTCAGTGAATTGGAATGGATTAGAGGTTGGTGGAAGGCTGTGCACAATCCTGTGCCTTTGGCCTTCACAGCAGTTTCTTTTAAAATAGAAAACAGCCGTGTGTTCGCTGTGCTTTTATTTGTGCATAAATGAACAGAGAATATTGTCCGCGTTGTGGCTCTTTGTTCTTTATTTAAGTTTCCATCTGGAAAGCTGCTTCTAGACTATCCTGCCATGATATTTTTTTCTTTCCCTTGAGAAGATGGATACTAGTTTTTGTTTTTTTCCCTAATAATGAAAAAGTATATTGCTTTTTAGGGGGAGCAGTCCTGGCTTCTAAGAAGCTAAAAACCACATTTAATACTCAAATCTGGAAATTATATTATCCCTAGGATGTAACACTTTTGTTGTCTCTTCTGTAGGGTGGCCTCAACTTTCTACTTATTTTATTTACCTCCTTCCATAGATGAGTTTTATTTGATGGTACCCCGATCTTCTTTGGAAAGAGCCAGGGAATGACAGGATACTTTTATTCTCTTCCATCTCCTGACGTGTGGCATTGAGTAGCTAACTTGGCTTTGAAATTCTGGTGCTTTTGTGTGTTTTTACTTGGGTAATGGAATTTCTGTATTTACTTCGTAGAATTCCCATTTCTTTGGCTGGTAAGCCCATGGTAGCAATTTTACGGTAGTTGGCAGCTAGGTGAAGAGGTGGGAAAACTTGTAAATGGTCAAAGTACAGTTTTGAAGTGAATCTCTCTTTAATGAAATTTGCTATTATTTACTTTATAGACAGGACCAGAAAGTGAACAATTTTGCGACATCTTATCTCCCGGCAAGTCTGAGGTGGATTCCTCCCCGACCTGCCCAGGGAAGACTTGTCATATTTATGTTTTATAACGCTTCATGGGCCCTCAATCTTTAGGTCCAGAGCCAATTAGGAAAAGCTGATTGAACAAAATAGTAACAACTTTGCCTAGTGTTTTATTTCAATGGTGAGATTTGGGTTACTTTGCACTGGAAGGCTTTAAATTTGCACTGTTTCAGGGAAACCAGATCACTTGGCTTCTGAATATTACAATGTGTCTACCATGTCTTAAGTATTATTCTTTTTAAAGGACTTAAGTTTTTTTTTTTCTTCATTTACTAGCTTAGCACTTCCTATGTTCCAAGAATTCCTTCCCCTTGGATATTTAACAAATGATGCTTGCTGAATCTACTTTGGCAAAGATTACATTTTAATAAATTAGTTTTCCAAATTGGTATGTCAAATGGGTAACTATTTCATAAGCAGATTAAAAAAAATCCTAGCCGATCAACTTATTATTTACCGACTTAAGCTTAATGCTTTGTATAATGAGCGGGGTTTTTGGAGGTGTTTGTCACCAGGAGTTTTCTTGAGAGGACTGTGGAAATTAATAGAACATGAGTGTGAGGTTTCTGCTTTGTTATAATTTTGGTAAAGTCTTAAAGTGAATGCGTGAACAAGGCTGTCATTTTTAGTCTGCATTTGAATGAAAACGTTCTATACTTTTTGGAGAGTCTGAGCAATTGTTACTTGAGGTATTGATCAACCAAGGGGGAGTTAAATCACTGCATTCTTTAATTTGATTTTGTCATTGTTAGTTGCAACAGGGATGGTCTGATGTGCATATTTTGTGTCCGTCCCTATTCACTTTAATCTCTTCTGAAATCATCCTGTTTTGATTGAACAAGAATTGAACAAGAATTCTCTCGTTGAACAAGAATTCCCAAGTAAATGATTCCTTTTTGTGCGTAGCTTGTGAGGTTTTCTTTTCTTCTGTCTATGGGAAATACCTCCTAAATGAAGATTGCTGTTACTTTGTACACAGGACTAGATAGTGAATGACGTGATGAGATCCTATCTCTGGGCATGTTTGAGATGAATTTTTTGTCCCCAGTGAAGACTTGCCATGTTTATAAATCAGTAATATTCTTCCAGAATCTCCAAAGAGCTGTGTATCTGTGATAGGGAAGGAAATTATTGTAGGTTTCCCCCCACCACTATATTTCTAATGTTGAGAAAATTACTCAGAGCAATTTGGCAAAGAAGGCAAGTGAGTCAAATTGGATTGAGTTTGTGGAATTGTATTAATTCCACTGGTATTTGTTAAACTCCTAATGAAGGATCCAGCATCCTGGACACAAATCAGGACACAGGGTTATTTATCCTAAGGGAACTTGCATGTTATTAGGGAGGTAAGCTTGATCCTAGAGTTAACAAAAATGTTAAGACAAAGAAGTCAATCATCCTGCTTAGAAGCAGGATGTTACTATTGAGAAGTTGTTACCATTTTGTTTAATGAGCTTTCCTAATTGGCTCTGGACCTAAAGGTTGAGAGCCCGTGAAGCCTTAAGCATTAAGATAGGCCATGGCGTTAGCCCTCAGCTCATTCAGTTCAGCCGCTGGTAGGTTGGTGGTGACAGAAGCTTTAATAAAACTTATTTTAATGCAGTGTATTTCCTGGCCTGCTGCAGTCACAAAAGTCTTCACTCTCCAAATATGTTTATTTTGGAGAAGAAAATGGCTTTAATGTCAGGGAGCTGTGTGACTAGAAAACTGTGGATGATAAGTAGATACTTTTATACACATTTGAGGTTAAAAAGTTTAGCCAGGGTCACCAGTGTGGACGTGTGTTGTCATATTATAAGTAGAGGTGTGTAGGTTTAAGTAGAAATGGCTTGGCACTTGGGAAACAGGACCCAAGATTAGGGTAAAAGAACAAGCCCTATCCCACCATACTCAGAACTTAAATCTAAAGACTGAGAGCAGACACTGTTGTTTATTTATTTATTTTGTTTATTTTTGAGACAGAGTCTCGCTCTGTGCCCTGGGTAGAGTGCTGTGGCGTCACAGCTCACAGCAACCTCAAACTCTTGGGCTCAAGCGATTCTCCAGTCTCAGTCTTTCAAGTAGCTGGGACTACAGGCGCCCCGTCACAACAGCTGGCTAATTTTTCTATTTTTAGCAGAGACGGGGTCTCACTCTTGCTCAGGCTGGTCTCAAACTCCTGGGCTCCATCAGTCCACCCGCCTCGGCCTCCCAGAGTGCTGGGATTACAGGCATGAGCCACCGCGCTTGGCCACTTCAGCTCTTCTTAACTAGATTTTCATGATGTTCTCAACATTTCTATTAGCAATGCATGTGTGTGTTTGTGTGTCATGACAGGAAGTATGTTTCTTCTTAGCGGTTGTCAGAAAACTTCGGAAGCCGCGCCCTAAAGGTCCTTTAGACATTGGGCTTTCCCGGGCCCCCTTGCTGTGCGTGCCCCTCTGTGGATGTGGTGTTCCCTGGTGCCCAGGCTGTCTCTTTGCCGAGTTTGTATGCCTCTCCATTGAAAAGCTGCCTAGCAGGTGATACCTAGCATAGGAAAAGTGTGAACTACTTAATGTAGAGATTTAAAAAAATAGACCTCCCACTTCATTCAGTGCAAGAAGCCCAAGCCCTTTCATGCTTATTTTGGATTCATGCAGATAACTTAGTTTTATGAGCTACTTAACTCAAAGGTCACCAAAGTCGGTGCTTTTATTAAAGGTCAGCATGAAAAGACCATGTTAATAATGAATGTCCTATTTCTTTTCCTAGAGTTTTCACATGGGGTCTAGTCAAGTATAGAATATCAAAGATCTTTGGAATAAAACAGACTGCAATTCACACATCCTGTTACTTACCAGCTGTGCCAAATTATACACACATTAGGAGAGTCCACCATTTTTATGCAGAATTAACAGGATGGTGTGCGGCTTGTGTTGGAGGGAGACATGCATTGGGGAAACGTGTGCTAAAATGGTAAAGAATTGTAATATTTGATTTCCTACACTTCATGCTAACTAAGAATGTAATTTCCTAATTCCTTCTCTGTGAGTTGACGAAAATGCACTAATAATCTGTGAACGACCCATATGCACAGTTTTTTCCCCTCGTTCTTCTGTCTTGGCCAGTTTTGGTCTGTTGGCTACAAACAGTGGTGTCCGGCCTCCTAGTCTGATTGGCGGCTGAGAGCGGGGCCCCTCTGATCCTCTGCACCTGCCTGGTTCTCAGCTGAGCGATGGTGCTGACTCTCCATTAGGAGGAGCTCAGAATGGGAACTCCCATTCTGAAGTGGAGGTGGGAGCGGTTTCCCAAGTGATGTGGGTCCCAGTCGGCAAAATGTCTTACTGAAGACCCTTCTTACAGATGAATGGATGAAAGCAGCAACAACAAAAACATAGCTCACTTCTGAGATCCTAGGTAAATTGTGCCCCCCATGTCTACATAATTTTAGTGGCTCCTGGTACAGAATTTAGCGAGTACCAGTTCATGCTCAGACATTTAGTTGGGAATAACTGTGTTAGGATGCCTGTAATCCATTTATTAAATACTAATTGAAGATTTGGGGGAGGGAGTTTGCATATTTAGTAGTGTGTATGTGTGTTGTGCTAAACCCTGTGCTCAGTGAATTAATTGATTGTTTTTTTTTTTTTTTTTTTTACATTTTTTATAAGCCAAGAGTGGAGCCAAAATTGTACTAGGTCTTGTAAAAGTGTCACGAGCCACCCAGTGTTTCCATGTCATGGGACAAGTAGACTATGAAAGAAGGAGCAGGGAAAACAGATCAAGCCTTAGGACTGGTCTTTTTAAAAGAACTATTATTGTACCTGTCCATAGTGGTCACTTAGAAGGGACCCAAGTGGACCACATGTGAGCCAGTCAGCAGGGTTTATGGACAGTGTGTTGGTCCATTCTGTGCTGCTATGTCAGAATACCACACACTGGGTATGTTAGAAAGAAAATAAGTATTTTTCACAAACAGGCCAGGGGAGGCTGGGAAGGCCAATGTCAGGGGCTTGCATCAGGAAAGGGCCTTCTTGCTGTGTCATTTCAAGGTGGAAGGTGGGAGGACAAAAGAGGAAGGGGGCTGAGCATGTCCTTTTTACCAGGAACCCACCCCTGGGATAACTAAGCCACTCCCACTATAATGACATCAGCCCCTCCTGGCTCACTCACCTCTCAAAGGTCCCACCTCTCAGCACTCTCGCACTGGAGATTTTCAGCATGTGAACTTCGGGAGACACGTTCAACTCACAGAAGACATTTCCCGGGCTTGCCACAGAGCTTCTCTGTCCCCACGGTGTCCTGAGTAAGCAGGACTGGGTGACTGGGAGGTGGCTGGTGTCTGCCGTGCTCTGGGCGTGGCGTGGAGTTGGAATGTGCCTCCGGACCAGATGTCACCAAACAGACATCTGTACACGCCCCTGCAGTTGTAATTTCACACTCTTTGCTTGGATGTTTGATGTGGATTTGACATCTTGTAATAATTTAGTAATAATCTAGAAGGGGGGAAGGAAACCTTTTTGTTTTAGAGAGGTTGGCTTGTCAGCACAGAGGTCATACAGGTAATTGGACAGAATTGGGACTGGAACTCAAGTCCCTTCCTTCTTCTGCTTGTGATTTTTTTTTCTGCTGCACGTAGTATTAAGCCACTGGCCCACTGCCCCTCCCTGCCCCCACCCTCCAGTAGAAAATTCTGAGCACATTTTATAAGTGAACTATAGTGCCACGAATCACAGCCCTTGGGAGTGCGGTTCTGATTTGTGTTAAAGCCTCCGTGCCATAGGTATTGTGAGGGTGTTATAACAAGTGTGAAAACTCAGCCTTCTGTAGTTGGAAAGTTGGCTCAGGCGCCTTTCCGGTGGTCAGGTCATGTGAATGTTGGGATGGGGCGGTGCCTGCGCAGGGCTGGGGAGATCAGTGCATGTATTCGCTTTCAAGTAAAGGAGCTGACTCTTTTTTATATATGTACAACTACATTTTATTTGTGATTCCCGCCTGTCCAGTGGGTCTGAAAGGTCAGTCACTGGCACCAGAGTTGGCTCAGTTTGTTTTTCATTGTTGGCTCTCATTTCTATGCTATGCGAGGTCATTGGCTTGCACACAGTTCCTGCTTGCTGATGTTGCTGGTGTCTTCCTTTGAACTTGAACTGTGACTTTTTTGATTTCCAGAAAGAGCTCTTGTGGGGTGGTGGCGGTGGTGGTTCATTCTTGTTTTGGTGTTTTCTTCACTGCTATAGGGAACTACCGCAGCCGGGAGGGGCAGCCTTCCTGTGATGTTCTTATTTGCTGCCTTGAGTGAGGAACCTGCAGATTATCTAAAGATAATTCCGTCTTTGCGACCGTTTGTCTCTGTGTCTTAACAGGTGGTAGGGTTTCCTGGGTAAACTCTCCTTGCTAAAGAATGATTTTTCACAACCTTAAATGCTCATGATTAAAGCATAAACAAGAAAATAGGGATCTGAGCTAAGAGTGAATGCTGGGATCTTTCTGTGGGCTGTTGGATAATCTAATCCTTAACTAGAAAGTTTGAACATAGGCCTTTGGGCTGACAGCAGGCCTCTGTGAGATGGAATAAAAATTATGTGTTGTTACAGTGAGTGCTGTTGGGTGTTGTGTCAGGAAGAGAGCTTTATAAGACGCTTTCTCTTTTGCAGGCATGAGCTGTATATATATTTTTTTCTTAAGATGTACTGAAATGCTCAACTGTGTCTGTCAAACTCTGAACAAGTTGCCCTTTGCTTACCTTGTTAGAAAGCCTTTTTATGTTTTGTAACTTTATCTCCATTATTTTATCTATGCTCTGTTCAGGGTCTGGGATCCTGCATTTTGTTTGAAGATACCCCTTTCTGATGAAATGTGATTATCCAATGAGGAATGTGGAACTGATGTATATTTTGGAATATTTTGTAGTGGTCTGAATGTTTGTCTTCCCCACCTTCCCCCAAATTCATATGTTGAAATTCTGACCCCTAACAGGATGGTTTTAGGAGATGGGGCCTTTGGGAGGTGATTAAGTCATGAGAGCACAGGTCCCATGAATGGGCTTAGTGCCCCTGTGACAAGGGACAGGAGAGCGTGGTCTGTCTCTCTCTGCTCTCTGATTTCCACCATGTGAGGACACATGGAGAAGACTGACATCTGCAAACCAGGGCCCTTGTCAGCCACTAAATCTGCAGGCACCTTGATCTTACAGTGTCCAGATTATGAGAAATAGAGCCGGGCATGGTGGCTCATACCTGCAATCCTATCACTTTGGAAGGCCAAAGAGGGAGGGTTCCTTCATGTCAGGAATTTTAGACCAGCCTGAACAAGAACAAGACCTCGTTTCTACAAACAAATTGAAAAATTAGCCAGGCATGGTGGTGGGAGCCTATAGTCCTAGCTACTGCAGAGGCTGAGACAAGACGATGGCTTAAGCCCCGGAGTTTGAGGTTGCAGTGAGTTATTATAATGTCAGTTACGATAATGGCAACAGAGTGAGATCCTGTCTGAAAAAAAAAAGAGTCTGAGATGTATGTTGGGATGGTAAAAGTTACTCAGTTCTTGAAAATTAAAAAAGAAATAGCAGAATTGTGAGAAATAAAATGTTTGTTGTGTAAGCCGCCCAGTCTGTGCCATGCATTACAGCAGGCTGAGCTGACTGAGGCATACTTTATTTTAGCAAAATAGCACTTGATTCGAAATTGCTGTGCTCGTACAAAGTAGTGGATATAAAAAAAGAAAAGCTAGACAAGCAACCACAGCAACACGGCGCTCTGCTGTGCCCCAAGTTTAATTTGCTTCTTATTCCTTGGTGGGGGTTAGAAGAGCGAGTCTCCTGGGTGTACCCTCTGTTCAAATTTCCAGTCCCTCATCCTATCTGAGGAGATTTCAGTGCTGTCCTTCCTCTTGATGGCCTTGGCTTGTCCTGCTACCTAACCCCCCTGTCCTGCTGGGCCTGCATGTGAGTAGATATTGGGGGAGAATCTAATGTTGACTCAGACAAATGGATTACGCATGCACACATATCCACATTTTCTTTTTTGGAGGTGAATTTGCAGTGTCTTTTCTTCTGAGAAAAAGTATGGGATCCTGTTATATTAACGTAGGGTGCTCATCTACCTTCTACATGTTCATTATAAATTCATATGCAATAGAATTTTCAGGGCAGGGTGTCGTACTCAATGCCTGTAATTCCAGCACTCTGGGAGGCCAAGGCGGGTAGATTGCCTGAGCAAGAGTGAGACCCTGTTTGTACTAAACATAGAAAAATTAGCCAGATGTTGTGGCAGGTGCCGGTAGTCCCAGCTACTCGAGAGGCAGAGGTAAGAGGATCTCTTAAAGCTCAAGAGTTTGAGGTTGCTGTGAGCTGTGATGCCATAGCACTCTACTGAGGGTGACAAAGTAAAACTCTGTCTCAAAAGAAATAAATAATAGAATTTTCAATAGGAGTGATAAATGCCGTCCTGAGTAATGTGGGCTTAGCGTTCTTTAAAGTATTCTCTTTTTGTAGTTGAAGGGCGTGATTTCTGCCTAAGTATGGGTGACTATAGAAAGTGGACTAAGTGGGTGTTTCTGCCCTCTGGGGTCCGAGGAGCCTTGGGGCCTGCTCAGCACTGAGTCTGGGGAAGGTGGAAGACTCTGCCCACCTCACGGTAGGCCCCAGAGCCCCTGTTCTCGTTTGGGGGAGCACAGCCTTGCACTGATGGGGAAGCAGGGGAGGGAGAGAGAACTTGAGTGTGTGACAGAGGAGACAGAGAGCCCTTGGTGCCCCTCCAGTCTCCATTGTGGTGACCTGTGTGCCAACTGCCAGGCCCCTGCACCTCAGGCCTGGCCTAACCCCTTCTTTCCATCCTCTTCCAAACTTGAGAGGGAGGTTAGACTGAAGTACTTGAGTTGCTGGATTTTTTTTTTGTGTGTGTGTATATTGTTTTCTAAATAATGCTAAAAAGTTTCTGCTGGGGCCGGGCATGGTGGCTCACACCTGTAATCCTAGCATTCTGGGAGGCCAAGACGGGCAGATTGCCCAGAGCTCGGAGGTTCGAGACCAGCCTGAGCCAGAGTGAGACCCCGTCTCTATAAAAAAAAAAAAAGCTGGGCCTTGTGGCGGGCGCCTGTAGTCTCAGCTACTTGGGAGGCTGAGTCAAGAGAATTGCTTGAGCCCAAGAGTTAGAGGTTGCTGTGAGCTATGATGCTACAGCACTCTACCGTGGGCCACAAAGTTAGACTCTGTCCCAATTAAAAATAAAAAAAAGTTGTGGCTGGAACAGTATGTTTTATTGTTGAGTCTGGCCTCCGCAGGACTTCAATCACCAGGTGGTTTAATGTTAACATAACACACGTGTGCGTATATATGCATGTACCTGGGTGCGCACACAGGAACACACGCCCCGCAAATACAACTCATCCACAGCACAGCACACACCCTCCCTCTCCTTCCGTGACGATGTGATGACTTGAATCTCTTTCCTTTTGGTTTCTGTTGTCGAGAAAACACTTTTTTCTCTGTATTTCCGATTTACTCTGATTACTGGCAGTTACGTCTGCAGATCCACGAGGATGTTCTGGATCCGGTTAATCAACACACATCATTAGCCAGACAGCCGGGACTTACGCGGACTTTGGCAAAGATTTGAGTAAATATCGGAGCGAGGCTGATGATTTGTGAAGCAGACACTGAGAATTGCGTCACAGGAGGAAAGGACTTTTAGACAAGGACCAAAAGGACCCCCGTTCTGGAGCTCAGAAAATTCCTGACTTTTTCCTTTCGGGATGAATGACAGTATATCTTTATACCAAAGAGCAATCCAGTGTGTTAAAACACACGTGCGCCTTCCGTTGGTCACCAGCTCCCCTGCGGTTGCCAATCCCTGTATGACTGATGGTCTGGAGGTTTTGGATCCTGTGGGCTTTGGCTCCCTCCCCACGCCCTGGGTGCTTCCATCCTCATGCTCTCCAGGTCCTGGAACTTTGATCCCAGGACTGCTGTGTGCAGCCCCCTCTGACTGCACCCACTCCCCTCCCTTCCAGATTTTCCACCTTGCACTCTGCTTCTCCCTGTGGTCAGCCTGTTCTGACCTGGGCTCCCTCCTGCAGGAGTGGAGAGCGCACCTCCTCCCAGCCCTGGGTGCTGTGCGGTGAGGAGGTGGGAGCTGGGGACCCTGCCCTCCTGGGCACATTCAGATTGTGACTTTTCTCCTCTCTGGTGCTCGGAGGCTCGTTTCAGTCACAGCCTGTCTTTGCCCTTCAGGGCTGGCATTCGCTGACTGGATGGATCTTCTGCTGCAGGCGTCAGTGTTTCTTTGAACTCACGGTCACTCCAGCAGCAGTTAGAGCTGGGTGCCGGCTTAGCCTGGGACTGGAATGGCCACTTGAGCTTTCTGTGACAGGGACGTTCAATCCTGGGATTGAGGAGTTTCCTGGGATATGGGAAGGGATCACCTGAAAGTCTAGAGCGTGTTAATACCAGGACCTGCTTCTGAGCAGAAATGCAGAGATCCCACTCACTGGCCAGAACGTTCTGTGTTTCGTTCATCTGCCAGGTTATCTCAGGGCACATCAGGTTCTTCCCTTTCTGGGTCCATTTCCAACCCTTTGCTCCTGCCCGAGCCTGCCTGAGCCTGTCCACGCCTGCCCCTGCTCTTCCAGTCCCTGCATTTCTGCTGTGTGCTTGTCCGCCCCTAAACCTCCTTCTGTCTTGGAGGACTGGGCGACCCCCGGGCTGCCTGGACTTCTGAGTAGTGCCAGAGAAAGAGACGCTCCTGCCTCTACAAGGCCCTGATCCCCTCACTGGGGCCTCAGCGCCGCCTGGAAATGAACCGTTTTCCTCATTAGCCCTCTCCATCTCTCTGATGACTTTTCCAACCTTCCCCACATTTCCTAAATCTCCAGTTTCGTGCTCAACCCCATCCCTCCCTCTGATCTCTCCTTCTCAGCTCACGTCTTTCTGCTGCTAATGGGATGGTCCCGGGAAGGCCACTCTGAGCTCCCTGCCTCCCGTGCAGACCTGCCTGCTCCTGGCCTGCCCTTCTCACGTGTGTTTCTGTGTATAGTGAAGGAGGAATCCTTCCCGCTTCCTCAAAGTCAGTTTCTCCTCTGCCATCCCCACCCACCTCCCATTCCAACCCCCGTCCTGCTGTTTCCTTCTCAGGGGTCTTCAGGAATGCTCAGGTCTGTAGCCTCTAAGACAAAAATAAGACAGAGCAAACAGTCAACCCAAACCTTTCCTGTACCCTGTTCTTTGGGCTGCCACTTTCTCTGTCCTTCTCTTGATTAAATTTTCGGGAAATATCTTCTGGCTTCTTCTTGGTATCTGTCCCCGCATAGCATATGATCACAAACTTGGCAGCTTAACTGGCCCACATTACATCTCAGTTCTGTGTGTTGGGAGTCTAGACACAGCGTAGTGGGGGTTCTGTGCTTTGGGGGCCTCCCAGCCTGCAGTCCAGGGGTGCTCCAGGGCTGCCGTCTCATCAGAGGCTCAACTGCGCTTCCAAGTTCATGGGAGTGATTGGCAGAATTCATTTCCTCACCCTGGCGGGACCTGGGTCTCCTGCAGCTCCCTGCCACCCGGCACTTATCTCCTCAGAGCTGGCAAGGCAGGGAGAGGGACTCCGGCACGGCGTCATCACAGGTATGACATCTGTCACCTTTGCCAATTGCAGTTATTAGAAGCAGGTGACAGGTGAACAACAGGCAAAGAGGAACGTGTTTGCTCATTCCCCGCTCACTCTTCAGACCACTCTATTCTTTCTGCTTTTGTGTCTCTCTCACTTTACTGAAGCTGATACCAGACAGGCAGGATCGCCTACATCATTGACCAGGCCCAGTGCGAAGGGAAAGTAGTGGGCTCTTTGTTCAAAAATTAAGAAATTTCAAGATGGGGTAGCAAAGCAATAAACCAGGTGTGGGGCCACCTGAACCCGGGGTCACCTGAGCCCAGAGGCTTTGAAGGTCCTGCTCCCACGAAGTCACCACCCTGTCGCAAGGACTTGCACCCTCCCTGCGTTTCTGCTGCACTCTTGCATGACCTCTCGGCAGTGTTTGCTTGCTGGGACTTCTTCCTTTCTGGAACATTCCCCTCTGAGCCTCACAGCGGCACAGACGCTCTGCTTTCCTGGGTTCTTCTCCCTCTCGGCAGCCCCCTTCAGTCCCATTTGCAGGCTCCTCTTCCTCTTCCTGCCCCTTTCTGTGTGGGTGTTTGGGGAGCACCTGCTGAATAATAGCAGCTGTGTCAGTAGCTTCATTTGGTTGTAGGGTTTTGGCTTTCCCATCTACAGATCCAGCCTGTACCTGCCTCCTGAGCTCCAACACCAATGTCAGCCACTTCCCTTATATGTTCCCTTACATGGTCATTGGAATATAAAACAGACCGTGTCTAAGACTTTCTCTGAGCTACCAAACTCATTTCTGCTCATCCTCTTCCATCCCAGCAGATGCCCGGCTCTGTACACCAGGCATTTGGATTTCTACCTGCATCGCACTCTTGCTTTTGAACCGACACATCTGACTTGTCCTGGGGGGGGCGGTCTGTGCCTGCTCAGGGTTCTCCCCTTGGACTGTGTTTCATCAGGATGGTCTTCTGGACTTCTGTGGTCTGTTCTCATGGCCACCGGGCTTCCTCTGTGAAAACCTGGTACATTTGGGGAGTGGGGAGGATGGGTGGAGGGAGGGTAATTGGTGGGGCCACACCTATGGTGCATCTTAGACGGGTTCAGGCAAAACTTACTAAATGCAGAATACAGATGTCTTCATACAATAACTAAGAAAATGACATGATGGCTATGTCAAACAGTTTGATGAAAATAGTTCAGATTGTATATGAAACCAGCATATTGTACCCCTTGATTGCACTAATGTACTCAGCTATGATTCAACAATAAAAAAAAAAATTAAAAAATAAAAATAGCTTAAAGATTTCAACAAACATGTCACTAAGGAAGAAATAGGAATGACAAATATGCCCATGAGACTATGGTCAACATCATTAATTAAAGCCGTCTATTACTTAATGATAGAGATACTTTCTGAGAAATGTGTCATTAAGTGATTTCTTCACTGTGAATGCATCAGAATGTACTTATACAAACAGACAGCAGAGCTCAGTACTAGGTATGGCCTACTGCTCCCAGGCTACAAATAGGTATAGTATGTTACTGTACTGAATATTATAGACAATTATAGCACAATGGTGTTTGTGTGTCTAAACATACCTCAAATAGAAAAAGTAAAGTACAATTACAAAATGGCACACATATACAGGGCACTTACAATGAGGGGGGCTTGCAGCACTGAAGGTTGCTCTGGATGAGTCAGTGAGTGAGAGGTGAGTGAATGTGAAGGCCTAGAATATTGCTGTACACTACTGTAGACTTTATAAACACTGTACACTTAGACCACACTAAATCTATAAAAGTTTCTTTTTTTCAATGACAAATTAACATAGCACATAGTAAAGTTTTTACTTAATAAATTTTAATTTTTAAAACTTTTTGACTGTTATACAATAATACTTGACTTAAAACACACTGTACAGCTATATAAAACTACTTTCTTTATATCCTTCTACTATGAGCTTTTTTTTTTTGCTTTTTGAATATTTTTTGTTGACAATTAGGATACACACATATACACACACACATTATCCTATGCCTACCCAGGGTCAGGATTATCAATAACCTGTCTTCTACCTCCACATGGGTCTTCAGGAGCAATAACACACATGGAGCTGACATGTCCTATAATAGCCATACTTTCTTCTGGATTACCTGCCTGTGACTCTTTTAGAAAAGGTGTCACTTTGATCAGAAACATGTCAATGGTGGTTTCCTTGTTTTGTTTCTAGTTTCATCACAGATTGCTTGGAAACATATGATACTCCATGAACATTCTTCTCTATTAATTAAAATCTTTTGGTGTTGAGGTCCATGTTT
>CAUYRH010132881.1:0-20189 GCA_963574655.1 Perodicticus potto
TTTAGAGACAGAGTCTTATTTTCTCTCCCTCAGTAGGGTGCTGTGGTGTCACACAGCTCACAGCAACCTCCAACTCCTGGGCTTAGGCGATTCTCTTGCCTCAGCCTCCTGAGTAGCTGGGACTACAGGCGCCTGCCACAACATCTGGCTAGTTTTCTGTTTTGCAGTTTGACCAAGGCTGGGTTTGAACCTGCCACCTTCAGTATATGGGGCTGGCACCCTACTGGATGGGCCACAGGCACCGCCCCTCCCCCAGCTCTACTTTCATTGAACCTAGCCAGTCTCTCCTGTGTCTGGCGATGGAGGTGGGAAAGCTAAACAGAACAGTAGGCGCTGCAGTGCTGTTTCCTTTGGAAGCTAGAACAGAGAGCATCACTTAAGATGGCTGAGGGATTTTTTGAAAGGTTCCTCTTGCTGTCTGTGGCCCAGTGGACAGAGTAGGAAATGGACTGAAAGGGGACAAAGGCATTTGGAGAGCCAGTAGCTCTCCCCCAACCACATTCTGAGTTTGGCTTGGTGAAACCCCGATGTTCCCCCTCTCACCCAGGCCTGTGGCATCTGGCCTCTCTCCTCATGAAAACACTTTTTCCTTGCACTCCTGGAAAAATTAGACCTATAAATTGAATCCACCTTCAGGCAGTTTAACTTGCACATCCAGCACTTACTCAGCAGATAACTACCAGCCTCATTAACCTTGGCTTATGCTCAAGAGGTTTTGGGCAGGGTGGGCGGAAGAAGGGGGCTGGTTGAGGTGGTATTAGAGCTTATGAATTATTCTTGGATGATTTCTTGAGTATGTCAGGAGAGGAGTGAATTATTTCATTGAGTAAACACGGTGTTCCAAGCCTCACTCATTGGTAATGTCACTGTGTGTGTGGTGATGTTCATGTACACACATTTTTTTTTGTAATGAGTCAGAGCCTCAAGCTGCCACCCTGGATAGAGTGCTGTGACATCACAGCTCACAGCAACCTCCAATTACTGGGCTCGAGTGAGTCTCTTGCCTCCCCCTCCCAAGTAGCTGGGACTACAGGCGCCCGCCACAACGCCCGGCCATTTTTGGGTTGCAGCCGTTATTGTTGTTGGCGGGCCCGGGCTGGATTCGAACCCGCCAGCTCAGGTGTACGTGGCTGGTGCCTTAGCCCGTTGAGCCACAGGCGCCGAGCCCACACATGTGTTTTAATCCTGACTAGTTCCCTGACCTCTCCCTAAAGTTGTCCCTTACCCACCTAGTGTGGCCAGAAGATCTGCAAAACCAATGCCTTGGGTTTTACTAGAACCGTGTTTCTTACAATGTGGTCCTTTCCCTACCTACATTGAATCACCTGGAGAACTTGTTAAAATGCAGATCACTGAGCCCTACCTGGCTCCTGCTTTATTAGAACCCCTGGGTATGGACCCCAGGAGCTGGTGTTTTCATCACCTCTCCCTGGTGACCCTGATGTGCAGGAATGAAGAGAATCTCTGTTGTATCTGAGGCTTGGAGGGTTCTCTCTGCATGTCAGCTGGGTCCTTCCATCTATCTTTGGGTAGTTTTCTTGCTAGTGGGACAGAGTTGTGTTTTGTATTACAAAGTACTCATACTTCCCAGGGACCACTGGATTAACTTTTTAAATGATCGTCATGACCCAGTGTAGTCATGTTTCAAGCTCACCTCCATTTCCTCATGTCCTGTCAACATTCCTGGTTTCCTTTCGGGGCACCTTGCTCAAGATGTGCTCTATGTAATCTCCCTGTGTCTCTAGTGGGATTGCACCTAGCTGCCCATGGCACTGGGTTCCTTCTGTCACTGCTTCTTAGGATCACCTCCCAAACCCCCTTGTGCCCAGATCCAGGTCTCAGGAGGTCTACTTATGGGACAGCATGTTTTGACTTGCTTTGCAGATGATCAGTTCATTTAATCTTCACATCAGCCTTGCCTGGTAGGAACCGTCGATAGCCCCATTTTATAGATGAGAAAACTGAGCCTTAGAGATGTGAAGGCATTTGGCCAAGCTGAAGAGCCAGGAATAGGCTAGAATCCAGGATGGACTGTTGGTGGCCATGCCAAACTCTCAGTCTCTACTTTGTATGATGGTGTTTGTGGGTCAGTGGCCGCTGAATGTGTGGTATATGCTGGGGTTGGGTGAGTGTCCAGTTTCTTCCTTCTCCTCCAGCTCCTCCTTCTAGCTGAGAGGGGCATTCATGGGGGCAATTCTTCAAATTTTCAAGATGGTGGGGAAGATGAGGACCTGGTCTCAGGCGAAGCTGTTGGACCCCAGGTGGAGCCAGTGTGCACATCTCCACCCCAGGCCAGGCCAGCTGGTGAACAGGCCTTTTTTTTCTTTTTTTTTTTTTTGAGACAGAGTCTCACTTTGTTACCTTCAGTAGAGTGCTGTGATGTTACAGCCCATGGCAACCTCAAACACCTGGGCTCAAGTGATCCTCTTGCCTCAGCCTCCCCAGTAGCTGGGACTACAGGTGCCTGCCACAATGCCTGGCTATTTTTAGAGATAGGGTCTTGCTTTGGCTCAGGCTGGTCTCCAACTTCTGACTTTAAGCAATCCACCCATGTCAGCCTGCCAGAGTGCTAGGATTATAGGCATGAGCCACTGTGCCCAGCAGTGAACAGGCCTTTTGACAATAACCTGAGATAAACTTGGCCATGAGAGCCCTGACTAAGACAGACCCTTTCATGTGGAGGCTCCTTGTGCCAACTCCTAGCCCCACCATCCCCGGCCTATGCAAAGGCCCCATAGCCTGTGAGCCAACCTCTGGGTCCCAGCGACACACTTCTTCTCTGGACTTTTCCTGATGGGAAGGCCTTCCAGCATGTTCGTGTTGATTGATTTCAAGTCTGTGATCTTGTTTGCAGCTGCCTTCAATGTGATAATTTTGCATTTGTGCCCACAGGCTATTCAGCTAAGACTAGAATTTCTATTTTAAAAGAATAAATAATAAACCTCTCTGGAAGGGTGGTGACTCCATAGCCTCCTTAGGTCCAGTCTTTCATTTATTCATTTCAAAAATTCAGAGAGTTCTTGGGCTCCCTGGGTAGGGAGAAGTGAAGTCGAACCCTTACCTGGCAGATGCATATTCAGTGATTATCACACGTAGGCCTGTGAATGTGTCATCAGAAATGTGAGCAGCGCAGTTATAGAAAAGAAATGGTGATATGGGAAAGAAAAACAGTGGGCCAAACTTTATAAGCATTCTTTGGCTTGTTGTACAGCTTCTGTACTTACTTTCATATAAAACACACACACACAAATAAATGGGAATATTCTGAATATGTCCTTCTTCAATTTGCTATTTCTTTTATTTCAGAATATATTATGGACCTTTTTCTAAGACAGTAACTATGAACTGCCTTTTTTTTTTTTTTTAAAAAGGCTCTTTATGATAGAAACTTTCAAACATATACAAAACAAGTAGAATAGTGTAATTAATCCTCTCAGTTTCAAACATGATCCACTTCTGGCCAAATTCATTTCATCTTGCCTCTTCACACATTATTTTGAAGGCAACCCCAAACATCACACCCCTGCATTTATAAATAACTCAGTATTTCCCACTCCATTTTAACCTTTATATATCACTGATAAGTGCACAATAATTTGTTTACCTGTTCCTTATTGATGGGTATTTCAATATGGAGGAACGCACATCTCCCAAGTATAAATGTGGATCTAAATGAAATTTTTCCCTCCTTCTCTGAGGAAACCCTTATACCGAGGATGTAAATACGTGAGACTTGATTGAAACAAAAGTTTGCTTCATTGCTGTCACCTGCCACTTCTCAACCCAGTGGGGAAAAAGGGGTGGGTCTCCAGGCCAGGAAGGAGGGCATGAAGTTTGCAGGTGATAGGCTGGAGTTGGTGTGGTTGTCCCCTGAGAGGCCTCAAGAAGGAGTGTGGGTCAGGCCACCCCCTCAGGGAGGCACAGTAGTTTTACTAGTGAGTTCTAGTGAAGATAAGAGCCACAGGACAGGTTGGAATGAGGTCTTAGTTTCTTAGGGGTGCTGTATAACAATGACCACAACTTAAAACAGTAGTAGAAATGTATTCTCATGGTTCTGGAGGCTGGAGTGTGAAATCAAGATGTTGACCCACACACTCCCTCTGATGGCTCAACAGGGGGAGGGAGGATCCTTTCTTGCCTCTTTCAGCTTCTAGCAACTCCTGACATTCCTTGGCTTGTGGTAGCATCACTCCGCACATGCCTCCATCTGCATGTGGCCTTCCCTCTCATGTGTCTGTCTGTTATAAGGACAGAAGTCATTGGACTTAGGACCCACCAAATCCTATACAGTCTCATCTCTATCCATAACCAACTACAGGGTCTACAAAGACCCTGTTTCCAAATAAGCTTGCATTCTATGGTTCTAGGCAGACAGAAATTTTTGGAAGACACTATTTAAACCACACAGGGAGTGTCCTGGTACTTCCATTTGCTCCAGACAAAAGACCAGGTCTTCTTACCTTTTCTGAGGCTGGATAGGTGTGGCTGTGACAGTTAGGCAGTCACTGTCTAGCCAGGGATGGTTGGAACTCATTCACCTGCACGCAATGGGGAATCCAGCTCTCAGTAGGTTGGGCAAGGGATGGTCCTCTAGAAGCCTGGAGGTCGGTATTTCTGGGACTGCTTCAGCACTTCCATAATATCAGAGCTCTGGATCCGGGGTTGCAAAATGGCTGCTTAGGGTCGGGAAAGGAATCTTTACATAGCTCCATCTGAAGGTGTGAAACATGACTGAGGGGACTGGGTGTGGCCAGAGGGTGTGTGTGTTCTCGTTTGAGCGCAGATTGGTCTTTCTATTAGGGAGGAGATGTCTTTCCCATAAGATCCCAGGAAAATGTCCTGCATGTGTCATTTGTTAGGGCTGGCCACCCCTAGCTGCAAGGGAGGCTGGAAAAGCCTGTGTAGAGAGAGGAGGAGAGAGGGGAAGAGCTCAGGAGGGTTCTCAATCACTCATGGATAAACAACCTGCCAACTCTCTCCAATAAGTCACTGAATAATTTCTGCTCTTCTACTTCACCACATTCAAACTCCTGCACTGCAAAATGATTTCATCTCATTTATCACTCAAGGCCTACTAAGTCAGGGACAGTGTTGTTATGAAGTAGCCTTTGTTTGGAGAGCTCATGCTGCAAGAGGGACTTCCGGGAGAAACCCAATTAAATCAATAGCTTTATTTCTTACCTCCCCACCCCCGACACAATTGCAACAATGCTGAAATGAACATCCTTGCCCAGAAACCTTTGTATGTCCATTATTCTTCCAGTAGGTTGGATTTCAGGTTGTGGGATTGTTATGTTTGAAAACCCTGTACTTGCTTGTTGGGGACTTTTTCTCGGGTGATGAGAAGACCCCACTTCCTCATCTTCGAGCCGACCATAGCCCAGTTTTCAGGGAAAACCAGATAGGAATAGGCATTTGTCTGGCTTTGCCCTCTAATCCATTATCACGGCTTGCCTCGCCTTCCCTGTTTTGGCGGTGAGGTTCTCTGATGTTTGTGGGCCTGGTGTATACATTATTCATACATCTTTTTATATCACCTACTGGGGCTCCAGCTGGGGACGACAAATACTACAAACATGGCACCAATAAAAAAGAATGTGTAATCAGTCTTTAAAAATTCCTTCTTGTCTGCCAAGTGTAGCACGTGGAGGCGGAAAGTGAGCAGCTGGCTGGTCCTGCTAATTTAGAGGCGGCTTTGCTCCGAAAATGATGGCTGCTTTGCCATCGGTTTCTCCCCAACCTCTGGAAAGGGCAGGTCCCAGGAGTCCTGGCAGACTTTATGGGGAGGGAGTGTGTATCTGATGCCAGAGGGGAAAGAAAAATAATTTTTTTTAATGAATTATACTGCTTCCATTATTTTCGGCTCTCTTAGAAGCTAACAGAGAGGTGGGATTTGTTGGCTGCCACTTATTTTCTCTTCTCATTAAAAAAAAATTGAAGTATAACCTTTATACAGTAAAATGTATTCATCTAAAATGTGCAGTTTTTACATATATCGCACTCATTCTTGTGTGCCGAATTGTGTCCCCTACAAAAATATGTTGAAATCCTAATTGCCAGAACCTCAGCATGTGACTGATTGGAAATGGGATCATTGCGGATGTGATTAGTTAGGGTGAGATCATCCTGGACAGGGTGGGCTCTTGGTTCAGTAAGTCCTGTGTCCTCATTAGAAGAGGGCAGAACACAGACATATACACACAGAGAGAACGCCACGTGGAGGTGAAGGCAGAGATTGAACTGATGCATTGGTAAGCCAGGAAACCCCCGTGATTGCCAGGAATCTCCAGACGCCGGGAGAGGCCAGGAAGAGTTTCTCATCCTGAGCCATCAGACTGGGCACGCACTTGCCAGTGCTTTGATGTCGGACCTTTCTCCTTTAGCCCTTTCTGTTTTCTTAAGCCACCTGTGTTGTGGTACGCTGTTCCCCTGGCCGTAGGCAATTAAATACAGCTGTGTAAACACCACTGACACACACACACACACACACACACACACCTTGTCGGCACACAGACACTTCCCGTGTGCCCCTTTCTGGACTGCAGCCTCCTTTCCCACCAGCGGAAGTCACCTCTTCAGATTTCTGTCATTGCTAGTGTATCTTGCCTATTCCTAAGCTCCATATAGCTCCAAATCACCACGTAGGAACTTTTCCGTGTCTGGCTTCATCAATATCCCACTGGAGATTCCTTTGTCCTGCTCTATGTGCCAGATTACTGCTGATATTTTCCTATAGACATTTATTGATCACCTGGGATACATTATGTGTGCTATTGGGCCCTGGGGACAAAAGGCTATAAGGGTTCCCCATCCAGTTTGAAAGAGAGAATGGTAACCCACTCACCAGGAGCCCACAAAGCCCGGGGGAGTCAGGCAAGCCTTCTCCAAAGAGGAAAGATGGGGCAGTGCCTGTGGCCCCATAGACCCAGGGTGGCGGTTTCAAGCCTGGCCCTGTCCAAAACTGCAAAAAAAAAAAAAAAAAGGAAAGCTTAGGGCACCACGTGGCTCAGTCTTACGGCTCAGGTACAAGACATTGTGGAGGAGTGAGAGGTATTTATCAACTGTGCAGGGGTTGGCAAAATACAACTTACAGGCCCAATGCGGCCCATCCCCTGCTTTTGTTAATAAAGTTTTATTAGAACACAGCCATGCCCCTTCCTTTGCATTTGGTCTTGGAGTTGCTTTCTTGCTACAAAGGCAGGGTTGAACAGTTGTGACAGAGACTCTATGGCCCACTAAAGCCTAAAACATTTTTTTGCCATCTTTGTTTGGGCTCCCATAACAAAGTACTCAGATTGGGTGGTTATAAACGACAGAAATTTATTTCTTATGGTTTTGGAGGGTGGAAGTTTAAGATCAGGGTGCCAGCATGGTCAGATTCTGACAAGGGCTTCTCATGGGTTGCAGACAGCCAGCTTCTGCACATGATGGAAAGGGGACGAGAGGCTCCCGGGGGTCTCTTGGATGGGGGCTCTGATCCCTTCATGAGGGCTCCACCTCACTGCCTCCTAAAGGCCTGGCCTACTAATACTGTCACAATGGGGGATAGGACTGTTAAAATGTTAACTCTGAAATCTGGGGAAGACGCAGACGTTTAGTCTGGTGTACCTTCTTTTACAAAAACATTTTCCATCTCGCATCTAGTATATCTCAGGAGCTGTGCCAGCTGCTCTTTAATGACATTTCCATTTAATAACCACAGTAGCCATGCAGGGAGCCCACTACATATATGAGGCTCTTCAGGCTCAGAGAAGTGGGGTGATTTACCAGTGTCACCCAGCCCCTGGGAGAGGAGCTAGGTCTGTGTGAGATGGACTGAAGTGACTCTCGTGAGGAGCAATCATTGGAGAAAGAGGTTGAAGCTGGATTGAGGACAGTCACATGTGCATTTTCACCTTGGGCAAAAGGGAGCCCCCAAAGCCTGTTAGGGAAGGGAATGAAAGGCAGGATCAGGCTGGTTTGAGACTGTCTCACGCTTCACCGGGTGAGGGATCCAGGCCTTGTCAAGTGGGAGTTCACTCACTTGAACAGTTTCTCTAAAAGGAGTCATTCATTTGGGAAAGGGAGCAAAGTTTGAAATAAGGTCCCATATTTCTGAGTTATGCCTTGGGGCCGGGGACCCTCTCGATGAACTCCTAAGGATGCTGAATAGAGAGAAGAGGTCTAGAAGCTCAGGGCCTGGATTTAGAGGTGAGTACACAGTGTGTGCCAGGGTGGGCCATCCACACAGAGCACATACACATACATGGTGTGTGCCAGGGTGGGCCACTGCTAGCTTTTAGTGTGATCTGATCTCATCCTTGCGCAGACCACTGCGGCAGGTCCTACTCCCAGCCCCTCTGTGTAGATATTGAAGGTAAGACCCGAGTCTTGTCAATCAGAAAGTAGATCAGTGGAGAATGGGAGTGACTGCTCATACGTGTGGGGTTTCTCTTGTGGGGGGAAAGTAAACATTCTGGAATTACATAGTGGTGATGGTTGCCTTACTTCTGAATGTTCTTAAAGAACCCCATTGACGTGTACGTACACTGTAAACGGGTGCATTTCATCCTATGGGATATATCTCAGTTTACAAAACCACCGTGAGATGCCGCTCTACACCCGTGAGGATGAGTATAATCTAAACCACAGGCAGTAAGGATTGCTGGTGAGGACGTGGAGAAATGGGAGCCCTGTGCACCGCTGGTGGGAATGTACCATGGTGCAGCCCCTGAGGAAAAGAGCCCCGCAGTCCCTGAGAAAGTTAGACAGAGAGTTACCAGACGACCCAGCCATTTCACTCCTACATGTGTGTGAAGAAAAGTGGAAACACGTATTCACATATATGCACTTGTGTTCATAGCAGCATTATTCAGAATAGCTAAGAAGTGGAAACACCCCAAAAGGTCCATCAGCTGCTGAATAGGTAAATAAAATGTGGTTTATTCATACAACGGAATATCGTTTGGGCATGAAAAGGAATGAGGTACGGCCAGCCCTCCACGTTGATGAGTTCTGCCCCCATGGGTTCAGTCAACAATGGATGAAAATAGTTGGAAAAACAATGAATGGTTGCATCTGTATTGAACATGAACAGACTTGTGTTTCTCATCATTATTAACTAAACAACACAGTGTAATAACTACTTACATAGCATTTACGTTATGTTAGGCATTATAGCAATCTAGAGATGATTTAGGGTGTATGGGAAGATATACAGAGGTTATAAGCAAATACTATGCCACTTTATACATTATGGGTCAGGGACTTGAAATCTGCAGATTTTAATATCCGAGGGAGGTCCTAGAAAAAATCTCCCAAGGATACCCAGGGCTGACTATGCTGATATGGAGGAACCTAAAAATACAAGGTTTTCAAGAAGGAAGGCAGATGCAAAAGGTGACGTATCATGTGATTACAGTATTATGAAATATTCACGATAAACACAGACAGAGACAGAAAGTGGATGAGTGGTTGCCTGGCACTGGCGGGAAGGAGGATCGGGGAGTGACTGCTAGTGGGGACGGGTTTCTTTTTTGGGTTAAGAGGATGTTCTGGGATTAGTGGTGATGGTTGCACAACTTAGTGAATATGCTAAAAACCACGGAGCTGTACCTTTTAAGAGGATGTGTCCTATGTATGTGCCATGTGTATACTATATATGTAAGTGTGAGTTATAGCTTAACAACAACAACAACAACAACAAAAGTAATAATATAAGAAGAGAGTATCATGCATGACAGCAGCAGTGTCAAGTGTGAGGTCAAACCTAGGCTGTCTACCTCCAAGCCCAAGCTCTGGCTCCTGTCCTGTATGGATTCTGTCCATTCATGAATATTCTTTTTTTTAATATTTTTTTTATTTTTATTAAATCATAATTGTGTACATTGGTGCAATCATGGGGCACAATGTGCTGACTTCATATACTATCTGAAATATTTTCATTGAACTATTTAACATAGCCTTCATGGCCTTTTAATCACTATATGAAGACATTTATATTCTACATTTAGTAATTTTCACTTGTACCCTTCTAAGATGCACCATACTTAGAGATCTAAAAATAGATCTGCCATTCGATCCTATAATTCCTTTACTAGGTATATATCCAGAAGACCAAAAATCACACCACAATAAAGATATCTGTACCAGAATATTCTTTTTTGTTGTTGTTGTTGCACTTGTCATTGTTGTTTTAGCTGGCCCAGGCTGGCTTTGAACCCGCCACCCTCAGTGTATGTGGCTGGCGCCCTAACCACTGTGCTACGGGTGCCACCGATTCATGAACGTTCTTATTTATATCCTTTCTGAGAAATGAGATTTCCAGTGTTATATGATTTAGAGGAGAAACAGGCATTGTTCCAACCAAACTGTGTGGCTGAGAGGTCAAATTACTGGCTCGAATCCCTGCTCCACCCTTCATCAGCTGTGCCTCAGTTTCTCCATTTGGCATGGATCTTGCAAGGTTGCTCTGAGGCATGAATGAATTATTTTGAAGTGTGTCTGGCTGGTATCAAGAGCTCGGCAAAGGTTTTCCTGACTCTTCGTTGCCAGGGACCTGGATCTGGACCCTGGCTCATCGTCTGAGCTTGAGTGTGTCTGCTGGTGCCTGAGATAAGTGGCAAGATCAGGTGGCAGCTGTGGCCAGGTGAGAAAAGAAAACGCCCTCCTGGGTGGATGATACTCAAATAGACCTTTGTTCCTTGTGTTCTCACTATTTCGAATTCTTTACAGCCCTGATTTTAGGTGCGACATAAGTAAAGCTTGAAAACTTTTGACGCTATGTGGGCCCCCTAATAATCACAGTGAGTTTTGATGTTCAAATTAGAATTTGAGTGAACTCGTATAATCAAAAACTTTTGAATTCTACTCCCCATTCTCTGTGAGGTGTCCTCAAGGCTGAATGGCTTTGAATGTTTGTTAGGAGATAAATTTGCATAATGGCTTCCTACAGCTAACCACTTTAGGTCTGGAAGCATTTTTGCCTGGGGCTGTTAGAGTCCTCCTCCACTGCCTTTAGCCAAAACATAAAATGGGAGTGATTGTGGATTTTTTTTAGGTAGAGTAAGGGATGTTGAAGAGTCTAGCCATGGACTATTTGTAGTGTGGGAGGAAGGACCAGGCTCCAGGACAAGATGGTATTGGAACCTGCTTCTTTTGTGATGTTTGGGATGTGTGGGGGCAGAGAGTAGAACCCCGAGACTGGGAGAGGTAAATGACACGGGCTTCTATGTTCATTGGGGGGAATTTCCTCTCTGAGTCAGTCTTGATAGGGAGCACTTGCTATCTACCTTAGGGTCACGGAATGCCATGACCCAGAGGAAGTCTGGTAAGATTTTCCTACCATTTTTGTCTGTCCTTCTTCGGGACCCTGGGTTTCCTGGGAACCCCAGCACCGGGTAAGCAGTCTTGGTAGTGATAACTTTGTTTCTGTGCTGTTCAAGTTTACACATTTTACGTGGATGAGCCTTGCAAATGTGTATATTATGGTAATGGAGGGTTGTTTTAATGGAAAACTTATTATTTTCACTAGCTAACATTAATACATTCAAATGGTACAAAATTTAAAAGGTACAACGAGAAGCACATCAGAAAGGCATCTTTGTACTCCTCTACCCCACCCCTGGTCCTCATCCCCACAGGCCGCCTGCAGTGCCGGTTCACAGAGTATGTGTATCTATCACTGTAGCAGCCCCTATAGCGTACGGCAAGGACAAGTGAGAATTATAGGAAACACCTGTATAGCTCGGTAAAGTAACACCTTGGTGATAAGGGCATGGGGAGGGATTTGGCGCTCCTAACAAACATGAAATCTCGCGAAACCAGAGCAGCAGTGATTGGGAGTCTCTACACCTGTGGTGTTAAGAGCCACGGGAGTGTCTATAAGAGGCTGGAGGAGCAGGCGGTCGGGGGCACGTATTCTATCAAGGACCTGCTCCCTCTGACTCTGTCGCTTCTCCTGCCTGCAGAACACCTGCACGGCGTCTCTTTATGAAAGACTGCTAAAGACTGCTTAGTAAGTACTCTTCTTACTAAGACTGCTTTACGCCCTCAAATACTGTTTCTCTTTCTCTCTCCCTTCTGCTAAAGCAAATAGCCCCCTGGTACCTAAGAGCAATTGTTCCCAAGCAAGGTAGCCTAGCCGTTTGCATCTGGAACCTACATAAGCCGGGGGCCGGAGACCTGGCCAGTCCTGGGCCCCGGTATATCACATCAGAACCTGGACTAGAGAAAGAAAAAACAAAAGTATATATTCATATCTATGTCTGTGTCTATTCATTTCCCATAAGAGAGAATTTACTTTTAAGCACAGTTCTGCATCCTGATTTTTCCATTTAAATTATGTATCGGGGCTGGGCGCGGTGGCTCACGCCTGTAATCCTAGCACTCTGGGAGGCTGAGGCAGGTGGATTGTTTGAGCTCAGGAGTTCGAGACCAGCCTGAGTAAGAGCAACACCCCGTGTCTACTAAAAATAGAAAAACTAGCTGAGTGTCGTGGCAGGCACCTGTAGTTCCAGCTACTCGAGAGGCTGAGGCAAGAGCAACTCTTGAGCCCAAGAGTTGAGAATGCTATGAGCTATGATGATGCCAGGACACTCAACCCCAGGGCAACAGAGTGAGAATCTGTCTCAAAAAAAAATTATGCAATAGTTTCTCATTACTCCTATAACAAATTGCCATAAATTTAGTGTCTTTAAAAAACACAAATTATTATTATTATTATTATTTGCAGTTTTGGCCGGGGATGGGTTTGAACCCACCACCTCTGGCATATGGGGCTGGCACCCTACTCCTTTGAGCCACAGGCACCACACTATAAATTATTATTTTTTTTCATAGTTCTAAAGCCCAGAAATCCAAAATGGTTCTCACTGGGCTAAAACCAAGATGTTCCTTTGCCTCTTCCAGCTTTGGGAAGTTGCCTGCACCTCTTGGCCCGAGACCCCTCCTTGTTTGAAGCCAGTAGAGCCATCTTCAAATCTCTCTGCTCTGACCCTTCTTCCTCCCTTTAGGAACTCTGGTGGTTGGCTACATTGAGTTTAATCAGGACCCCCTCACCCCCATCTCAACAGCCTTAACTTGATCATAACTTCAAAGTCCCTTTTGTCGTATAGGTGACATATTCCTAGATTCCAGGGATTAGGGTGTGGACATCACTGGGGGTGTAATTCTGCTTACCACAATTTACCATGGAGATTGTCCCATGTCAGAACCCCTGTGTTCCCAGGACACAGACCCTTCACCTGGGAGAGACCTAGCACCTGCGGTCAGCCACCATTTGTGAGGGGGTTGTGGCCCACCCCCCCACCCCCAACATGGGGAGATGGTTCCTTTTTACCCAGGGGTTATCTCAGAAATCAGCCTGGCCCTGCAGATTTGTGTAGAGGATGTTCTGGAAGGTTGAATGGTCAGGAATGGGCTGACTCAGCCAGCTGCTTTTGGAATTCTGGTACTGAGCGACAGCCCCAAAGCAATAAAAAAGTACTTTTTGACCTGCCATATCTGCACATTATCAGCAAGCGAGAGGCCTCTCTGTCATACACCGGAACTTTGATATCTTGCCTTATCAAATTTTCACGCCACCTTTCTGAGAGTAATAAAAAAAGGATCTGAGTGGGGATGAGCTTTCTTGGAAATTGGGCTCTCCGGGGGAGGGGGTGTTTTGCTACCGCTTCTGTCTTGAGAAAGGATTTATTCTCTGTTAGTGACTGCGAGGGCGCAGCATTTATGACAGTGTTACCTGGAGCGGAAGTTACCCTCCCCGTCAAAGCCACCAGTGCAAGCTCCTCCTCTTTGAGTCCTCTGGGCCTTGTAAGTTGTGGTATCTAATGACACATCCCAGGGAAACGGGGGAGGCCTGGGCGATGTTTTGCCTAATGGAGGCAGAGAGACGGAAAGACATAGCAAAAAATTACTCTAGAAATTCCAGCCCTCCTCCAAACCTCACCCTTGCTGTGGCTCCCACTGGTGACTCCCAAGGACTTGGCCGTGACAACCCAGCTGCCTCGCCGCTCCCCTGCCCTTCAGGCCCCACCCACCTTGGCCTTCACAGCTGCACCTGCTGCCCGGGCTCAGGTCCTCCCTCCCCTGGGCTGTTACGCACCTCTGTCACCTTCCTGCTCTATGCTGCCTCTCACACAGCAGCCAGGGTGTGTCATCCTGACACTCAGATGCCACTGGTGGCTCTGACTCACTTGGGGCAGAGCAGGGTCCCCACATCTTGCTGGGTGGCTCTCCCTCGTCTGCCCCTGGCTCTTTCTCCTGCTCTTTCTCAGGGCACTTTCGCTGCTCCCACTGGCTGGAGTGCTCGTCCTCAGGACAGCCGCAGGGCTTGAGCTGGTCGTCTTCAGTGTCACCTTTAAGGGAAGCCCTGCCTGGCCACCCAACTGAGACTGCAATCCACCCTTCACCCTATTCCCAGTCCTTGCTCAGTTTCCACCTTAGCACCTACAGCTAATCATCCAACCAACTACATGTATGTATGCGTAATGTGTTCATACACAGCTACCTACACACATATTGCTCTATGTTAAGTAGCTGTATAGTAACACATCCCATACATGGGACAGTAATGACACTCGGTGATAGCTTATTTTCCTTGTTTGCTGTCTGTCTCCCTCAACTAGACAAGCTCTGCAGTTCTATGATGCTCATTTTTTGGGCTCCCTGTGAGAAACTAGGCCTGACATATACCAGGTGTTGAGAGAGTGAACGACCAGCTTTAAGCCTAGAATGATAATCCCTGCCTCGAAGCATTTCAGGTCCAGGCTGAAATCTGTGATGGGCTCTGGTTTTTCAGATGTGGCTGGGATGGATGCTGGACATTTTCTGGGGCCCCAGAGGGTGCTCTGCCCATTTCCAGAGCCCTGAAGGGTTAGTGCAAGCTTGGCACATGCTCCCCGGCCAAGGATGGTGCAGGAGCAGGTGGGGGTGCCAGGGGCCTCCCTCAGAGTGCTGGCATCGAGGGTGCACTCTGGCACTTCTCAGGAGGGCAGACAGACGACGCTGCCATCCTCCTTCTGGGACTGTTTGTCTCCCATTCACTGTTTCATTACAAACACATCAGAGCAGACGTCCAGACTTCACCTCCATTCTAGAATCTAACTCTCAGCCAGATGTGGGGCCCCTGGGAGCTGGATGAACCTTTGGCAGGACAGGTGGGGCCACAGATGGTGCCTCCCCGGGAGCCTCTCCTTCGAGGGGCGCTCCGTATAATTCCCAGCTGCCTTCCTGGCTGTGTGGGCTTTAGCTTTCCAGCAATGTCAAAGTCATCCCAGATGTTGCCTTAGGGGGGGTTTAGATGTTTCTCTAAGTTTGTTCTCTTTTTGCCATTTATTATCTTCTTTTTAATCATGCAATATTTCAAACATATAGAAAAGGACAGAAAACAAGAAAAGACTGAAGAAGACCCTCCCCCAATATTTGATATTTTGGGTGTCTTAAGAAACAGCATCATAGTTAACAGGTAAGCTGTGGCTCCTGGCCACCTGCCCCTACTTCCCTGTTCTCCTCCGAGGAGAGCCACCATGCAGAATGCCTCCTCACTCACATTTCTCTGAGCATGTTTGTTACACAAGGCTAAGTCTGCAGTGGGGGCTCCTAAGAAGGATCTGGGGTTAGAACTGTGGCCTTGGATGGCTGGGACGCTGTACCCAGGAATGAGTTTGTCCTTTGCCTCTTAGTGTCTGGAAAGACAAGTGCTGTTTGTTGTATAGGTGAATTTTAATTTCACTTCCAGGCACAGTGAAGAAGCTGGATGGGGCTGAACGTAGACATCTTTGGAACACTGCTTGGCACCATCTGCATCTGTGTACTCTGAGCACCCTCTCCTCTCCTTCCCTAGTATGGAAGGCTGTGGCAGCTGTATTTGAATGTTACCTTCACATTGAAGCCTTTTCCTGGGGCCTCTACTCTAAGATTACCTTGTAGCAGGCACCATTCACGCCTTTCTCCCCCAAAGATGTCCACATCCTAATCCCCGGAACCTGTGAGTATGTTAGGTTACACGGCAGAGGAAAATGCATTCTGCAAATAGAATTAAAAAGTAGGGAGATTATTTTGGATTATCCTGATGGACCCAGTAGAACAGAGGACCCTGAAGATCTGGAAAAGGGAAATAGAAGTATCAGAGTCAGAGAGATGCAATGTGAGACAGATTCAATCCCTGGCTGTTGGTTTTGAAGATGTAGGAAAGGTCCATGGGCCAGGGAATGTGGGCAGCCTTTGGAAGCTGAAAAGGCCTGGGAAGGGGTTGGGGAATCTCCCCTCAAGCTACTGGAGGGAGCACAGTACTGCCATCACCTTGATTGTAACCCAGTGAGGCCTGTTTTGGAGTTCTAGCCACAGAGTTTGTAGTAATTTGTATAGCAGCAATGGGGAACTGCTGCCCCGTCCTCTGAGCACCCCTCCCATCCTCCTGCCTCCCATCATCTCAGTTCAGGCCGCCACAGCGGCGATGCTCAACACTTGGCAGCTCATACAAGAAGTCGCTGCTCACAGGTCTGGAGGCTGGAACATCCAGTACCAAGGTGCCAGCAGATTTGGTGTCTGGCGAGGGCCGGTTTCCTGGTTCATAGGTGGCTCCTTCTCCCACTGAAAGCACCTGTCTCCACCAGCACAGTAGAAGCTGCACCTGTGGAAACCATGTAGATCTAGCCTGGGCAAAAAGGGTCCTTTATCCTTTTAGTTCTCCAAGAGCCCACGGGCTATCGTCCTACTATAACAGAATGACTAAGGCCAGGTAATTTGTAATGAACAGACGTTTGCATGTTCACAGTCCTGGAGTCTGGGAAGTCTTGAGTCTTAAGCCAGCGTTGTCACGTGGTGGGGGGTGGAAGGGCAGGAGTGCCAGAAGAGAACCCAGCCCCATGATCCCTTTTGATGACAGATCAACCTCTTGATGAGATTGAGGCCCCACTTTCCAGGACTGTTGTGCTGGGGATTAAGTTTCCAACTTGAGAATTCTGGAGGATACATTCAAACCATAGCAACAGTGATGCCCTCATTGCAGACAAGGAAATTGAGGCTGTCCTGCCTGGGTGACTCAGCCAGTGGGCGGTGGAGCCAGACATCTCATCTGGACTGGAGTCTCTGGGTCCCCTGCCTGTGCCCTTCTCAGGATGGGCTTAGCAGACCTTGTGACACAAGCATGGGCCGGTCCATTTTCAACTGTAACATCCCCACCTGCCCCAGTGCCATGAAAGGCTGTGCTGGGGTCAAGGTTGCTGATGACCTCAAACTGGATTTCACGGGTTCAAAAGTATAAACACATATGGTTTTGAGGTTTTGGAAGAATTTAGTGATAAACACTGTCTTTGAATCATCCTTGCAAAAATGGATAAAGCAGATGGCATATTCCTCAAGGTTTTACACACACACACATACACACACACACACACACACCTGCATGGCTCAGAGCAAGGGCCTCACACTTGGGGGTGAGCATCACTCTCACATTCCTCTGTAGAGCTGTGAGTTCTGCTGTTCACCTACAGAGACACAAACTCCCTGCACCCTGGTGATTCCTTCGCTTATATTTTAAAATCGTGCCACTTAATATCTTGAAAAATCATTTAAAGGCAATGCAAAAACCATTCCAAACACTTGAAAAATATAGAACGGAGATCTTCCATCTTGCTATATGTATATTTTCATTATTGCTTATTTGATGTAGTCACGATCCAAGGCTGCTCATCGTTCTGAGTCCTTTATTTTCATAACATTACTATTTTTCCATGTTTTATGCGGCTTCATAACTATGACTTTTAATAGCTGCTTTAGATTTAATTTAATGGATGTGCCATCATTTATTCAACCATTACTCTACTATTGGATAGAAATTGCCTCCATTTTTTTTTTGTTTTTGCAGTTTTCGTTTGGCCGGGGCTGGGCTTGAACCTGCCACCCCCAGTATATGGGGCCGGTGCCCTACTGTTTGAGCCACAGGTGCAGCCCCCGCCTCCATATTTTGCTGTTTTAAGCAATGTGGTAATGAACATTTTCCTAACATGGGACGTTTTTCTTTCTTCCACTTTTTGGACATAAAATCCCTTTAGATGGGAACCATTTAGTTTAGTCTAAGTGTATAAACTTGCACGAGGGGTGGGGCCCTCTTAAGGCAAACGTCGTGTTATTTCATTCCATCACAAACCACATATGAACAAATCACCCTTGTCTCATCCCGGATGCATTTAGTATTAGCATTTAAAAATATTAAACAATTTCATATTTGAAAAGGTTATCTCTCACTCCCATCGAAACTTCTTCTTGTATCGCCCTGTACACTTCCGGGTGTTCTCTTGTTTTGGGAATAATTATCATGTTGTTTCAGAAATGTGTCTTCTGTCTCTCCAAGGTCATCATAAATTTATGCAGAGATTATTTTTTCCCCTTTCTTTTTAAAAATTTCATTTATTTTAAATTTAATTAATACGAGGTTATGAATGATTAGGTTACAATGTGTGCATTTGTTGGGTAAGGTCCCTGTTGTAGTTGTTCCCTCCCCCAGGAGGTGCGCCATATACCCTTACACTGTGCCTATGAGGTGCGAGCACATTGATCTCCCTCCTCCCTTCCCCCAACTTGAATCCAATTGAGTTTTTCTCTTGTATGGGCATGTATTAGATCATCCACTGGCTTCGTATTAGTATCGAGTACATTGGATACTTGTTTTTCCATTCTTGTGATACTTTACTGAGAAGAATGTGTTTCAGCTCCATCTAGGTTAACATAAAAGATGTGACGTCACTTGCACTAGACTGTTTATCGCAGCTCAATTTATAATTGCCAAAATGTGGAAAGAGCCTAAATGCCCACCAACCCAGGAATGGATTTTTTTTTAATAATTTTTATTAAATCATAATTGTGTACGTTAGTGCAATCATGGGGCACAATGTGCTGGCTTCATATACAATCTGAAATATTTTCATCGAACTGTTTAACATAGTCTTCATGGCATTTTCTTATTCACTATATGTAGACATTTAGTATTCTGCATTTAGTAAGTTTCATCTGTATCCTTGTAAGATGCACCATAGGTGTGATCCCACCAATCGCCTTCCCTCTACCCATCCTCCCCCCTCCCCTCCCCTCCCTTGCCCCTTTCCCCATATTCTTGTGCTATAATTGGGCTTCAGTCTTCATACAAAAGCTATAAATTAGCTTCGTAGTAGGGCTGAGTACATTGGATACTCTTTCTTCCATTCTTGAGATACTTTGCTAAGAAGAATATGTTCCAGCTCCATCCATGTAAACATGAAAGAGATAAAGTCTCCATCTTTCTTTAGGGCTGCATAATATTCCATGGTGTACATGTAGCACAATTTATTAATCCATCCCAGGAATGGATTAGCAAGCTGTGGTATATGTGTACCGCGGAATACTATTCAGCCACTAAAAAAGATGGAGACTTTACATCTTTTGTATGAACCTGGAGGGAAGTGGAACACATTCTCAATAAAGCATCACAAGGATGGAGAAGCAAGAATCCTATGTACTCAATTCTGATATGAGGACTAGAACACAGTGGGGGGTGGGGGCTGGGGCGGGCAGAGCGCGGCATGGAGGGAGGGGGGAAGGGGGTCATGGTGTGTGACACAGCTTTTGGGGGTGGGCACGATTATAAGAGGAACTTTACCTAACAAATGTAATCCATGTAACCTGGTTCTTTGTACCCTCAATGAATCCCCAACAATAATTAAAAAAAAAAAAAAAGATGTAAAGTCTCCATCTTGTTTTATGGTTCAATAGTATTCCATGGTATACCTACAGGGTTTCCCTACGTTTATGTACAATTGTTAATTGTACACTATTTTAAATTGCACACAAACTTGATGGACACTCTGAATGCCACAGTTTGTTAATCCACTGAGATTCTTTTTTTTTTTTAATTTAAAATTTTTTTTATTTTTACATATACATGTGTTTAGTAGGTTTCCACTTTTTGCCTTCACAGAATTAAAAAGGCTTAAAATTTAATAACAATAACAATGCTTAAGATAAGGACTAGAAATAAAAACCTCAAAAAGAATGAATGAAGATAAATACAGTCAGAAAAGAAATCAGACGATTAAAAGACAGACACTGAGATTCTTTTTTTTTTTGAGACAGAGCCTCAAGCTGTCACCCTGGATAGAGTGCCGTGGCATCACAGCTCACAGCAACCTCCAACTCCTGGGCTCAAGCGAGTCTCCTGCCTCTGCCTCCCAAGT